>JAGKTI010007119.1:0-38080 GCA_018397915.1 Birgus latro
TCACGGGAACCTCGGGCCGGGGGAGTAGTGGACAGGACCCGTCGTCGGCTGCGAGGTCTGCGGGGGCTCTGGTCCGGCAGCTGTTCACCCTGGTGGAGTCGTAGGGAACCAAGGTCTTGGGTAAGACCTTGCCACTCCTCGGGTGTAGGGTCCTCTCCGACTGCTGGTTCTTCTGTAGGGGAGAAGTGGACTGTGGCCGACTTTACTCCTGGCCAGACGTGACCTGTGGCCGACGTCTGAGGGGCGCAGGGAGGATAGCTTCCGGGCAGCTTCTGGCCTGTGCTACCCTGGCCTGGCGTGACTTGTGGCCGACGCCTGAGTGTGCACAGGGGAGGATAGCTTCCTGGTGGCTTGTGGCCTGCCTTACCTCTGGCCCGATGTGACTTGTGGCCGACATCGAGAGGGCACAGGTGAGCTCTGGGACGGCTATGGCCTGTGCCGGTGAGCTAAGGTCACTAGCAGCTGAGGGACGGACAATGGCCGATCCTGCCTCGTGCCCAGTACGGCTCGTGGCCGGTACTGCGGTGCCGCTCTGGGGGGAACGCCAACAGGAGGCGGACGACTTATGGCCAGTCCTGCCCGACCGACACGCGTCCGTGTCCCGGCCCTGTGGCGGGGAAGCAACTGGGGAACGGACTGTGGCCGGTTCTGCCCCGTACCCGGTACGACTGTGGCCGATACCGCAGCGTTGTGTGGAGTTATAAACTCCACCCCTTACCTGGTGAGCTGAGCTCCGGCCAGAGACTAGGTGCCAGCGACTGCTACCTTTCTGGGTCACCACCTGGGTGCAAGAGGGGCGCCAGGAAGTTATACAGGTAAGCCGTTCCTGTTCCCAGCCACGCTGTGTTGGCGGCATTCCCCCGGTGATACTTGGGGGGTCGGGGGCGCTGGTGTCGTCTGCCCCGGTCACCGTGTGGTTTGTGGTTCCAACCCCTAACTCCTGTATTTTAAGTTTAATGGTGTGGAAACAAATCTGTTCATCGAATAACACGCTGCGATTATGAGGTGGCTATTGTAAACCCGTTCATGGCCTAGCTGATGATCGACTCTGGGCCTCTCCTTTGCACAACGATAACCCCTTCCAGGATAGTTTACTCTGTAATTCTTACTTGAGACCGACAGACAGACAGACAGAGACAGTGTTGGGGGCGAAGGTTACTCCACTGCAAGGGGCGGGGTCTCTAGTGGCTTGGCAGGAGTGCAATAGGGGTAGGGAAGGGGAGAGATGGAGGGAAGTACAGTGTTACCAATAGAGACCTAACTCTTGTGTTCCACACCTACTTCAGGACTTAAGTCCACGATAACACAAACAAAGCTGTCTGTCCTTTATTCCGATGTTATGTGGCTAGTTGATACCCGACGGAGGGGGTGTGGCAGTAAGGTAAGGAGCGGGCGGGGTAGCACCTCGTAATTTCTGCTAATGCTTGTTTGGCTACACGTTCTAGGAATTATTTCGGGATGACGATATATTTGACTACTCACGGGTATTAAATCAGGTGTAATATCACATTTAGCACTCAGAGAACACATACCTGCACCAATGCCATTATAATTAAAAAGGATCCGGATCCGGATCCGTGAAGATAGGATCCCGATGCGGATCCGGATCCGCCCCCAAATTTGATCAATTCTTTCTTGGCCATGGCCCACCCATCCACAAAATTTCATTGAAAGTCATTGAGAACTATTGGAGATATAGTCTGGACAAACCGACAGACAGACTGACAGACAAATATAGGTGAATGCACAACCTCCTCCAACTTCGTTGGAGGTCATAACTACAGCACACACATCCTCCACTACTCCATTCCCACCTCCAAACCACTCACCTCCACCACCGCCTGGTCTGACACAGTTGCCAGAATTGTGAAGGTATCCCTGCTGCTTCACTTCTCTGTTCGAATATTTACGGGGTTCGGAACGACGACACGACTTTTTTTGCTGACTATACAAGACTAAGTCTTGCACATAACCAGTTGTACAGTCAGACATAAGATCTTGAACCCAAAACGGTGTCTTTTGCTGGGTATGTACTGTCTAAAGGAAATATTGCCACTCCACAACACAAGACTCGTCTATGACGAGGTCTCTGTAAGCATAAAATGATGAGCAGAACATTTCCCATAGGTGATAAAAAAACTAGCCTAATTCTCCTCATTTTATCTGTATTATAAGCATTAGCAGGGTCGTCTGCATCATAAAAGTGGAGGCGGCTCAGAATATACTAAAATCTATTCCGACCCATAACTTTACTAAAGAAAGCTGTGTAAGTAATGGGGTCAGTAGACCAGTAAGCCAGAATTTGTCCTTTATGTACTATACCCATCAAGAGAACCAGGGCAAAAAATAAGAACATCTCACTTACTGTCACAGGATAACCATACACCTATGAGTGCCTGCTTGTGCTCCCTTGACGCTCATACTCACTCCGCAGCTTCTCTCTGAAGATGTTTGTCTGCTCCACAATATTCTCCACAAACTGCTCTGAGAAATAAAGGTGGAAGAATCCACCCTGGTGGAGCCTGCATGAATATGTGGAGCAGTGATGCAAGACCGCCACTCCTCTGTGAAGGGGTGAATCGTGGGTTCAAAATCACTCCCGTCCTCCCAGACCCACGACACATCACCGTCACCAGCCTCATCACCGTCATCGCCTTCGTCAGGGTGTGGAGGAAAAGGTGGTGGGGGTGGTTGGGAGGTGGAGAGTGGCGCCCTTCCCCACACGCGGTCCTCTTCCCTTTCCCTTTCCCTTTCCCCTTCCCCTTCCCCTTTGCTTTCGCCACCTTCCCCACATCACGAGGCTGTGGAGAGGGAGTGCGTGAATATTGTGGAGCGAATGATGTACTGGGGAGCGGCTCCACGTCACCTCCCCACCGCCCAGGTGCACCACGTGGGAGCGCATGACCTACCTCCCTAATACCACCACTTTCACTTTCTCTAATCCTCACTCCCACCCCTACACTTCCGCCATCCCCAGACAAGGAAACAGAGCCATACCTTTTACGCCACCTCACTCCTTCCACTCCACGTGGCGAGGTGCGTTCACTTCCCAACCACGTGGCAGCAGCATGTCCATGTCCTCCGCCCTCTTCCTCGTCCTCGTCCGACCTTTCATGCACAGGCTGGATAGATGTGCGCCCACGTCCTCGTGATCTAGCCTGGCCTGCCTGACGGTATGTTACTTACCACCACTTCCTCGGAGATGGAGCTTCCTCGTCACTGCTACTCGTCTCCTCGGCCGGAAGCACATAATTTTTATCCAGGATATCGTCGTCTATTGGCGAATCGCTATCGCCAGTGAATTCCTCAGCTGGCTAGGTGTCCAGGACGGCTTGGATTTGCTCGTCAGAGAGACCTCAGCACGCCATGTCTGTCCTGGGTCACTGCTACAAGGTGAGTGCCCAAGTCACAGGTGAGCGTTGGTCATGCGGGGTCTGGGACGTCCCCACTGGCGGCAGGTAGAGGAAGGTGTCACGCGTCTATGAACCAAAAATCTCGTGCAAAATTTGAAAAATGTGGAAACGACGGGCCTTGCAATTGCGTAATATAGCCTACGATGCATGTCATCAGGACTGAGCATGACATAAGGTCACGACATGCATCGTACGTCGACGGGATGGGGTGCGTTAAACACAAAGATCTATCAGTTTTTTTAACCCCTTTGTGCTCCATGTCCTCAATATGGGATGGACCCGGGCATTCTTGAAATCTAATAAAGAAGGGAACCCCAGGATAGGGACCTATGAGCTTTGCAACTATGAGCCGACAGGCGGAGGGCAGTACGCCTAGCACCCTTCAAGCATAATCCCTCGCACAGGAGCTCTGAGAGGTAAGGGGATAAACACTGAAAGATTTATCAGCTTCTTTAAACCCTTTGTGCCCAGTGTCCTAAATGTGGGACGGAATTGGGCATTGTCAAAATGTAATAAAGAAGGGAACCCTGGGGTAGGGACCTATCAGCTATGCGACTATGAGTCGACAGGTTGAGGGCAGTATGTCTAGCACCCTTCCAGCAAAATCCCTCGCACAGGAACTCGTGAAGCGAAGGGGTTGAACACTGAAACATGTCAGTTTCTTTAACCTCTCTGTGCTCCTTGTCCTCAATATGGGATGGAACCGGGCATTTTTGAAATGCAATAAAGAAGGGAACCCTGGGGTAGGGACCTTTGAGCTTCGCAACTATGAGTCAACAGGCAGTGGGCAGTATGCCTAGCACCCTTCCAACAAATCCCTTCGAACAGGAACTCTGGAAGCTAAGGAGATAAACACAAAATCTACCAGTTTCTTTAACCCCTTTTTGCCCCATGTCCTCAATATGGGACAAAACAGGGCATTTTCAAAAAATGTATTAAACAAGGGAACCCCGGAGTAGGGACCTATGAGCTTCGCAACTATGACCCAACAGGTGGCGGGCGGTACACCTTTAAATAACGTATATTATCGTACTTGGTTCATTTTTACCTCTTACCACCAATCTCATTAACATAGTTTATCGTACTTAGTTCGTTTTTACCGCTTCCCACAAATCTCAATAATGCAGTCGTAAGTACTTGCAGGGAGATAGGAAGTCGATTATGGATCATTAAGCACAGCCAGAATAAAGTCGTGAGACGTAGTATCAATGAGGTGAGTACAGCACTCTTGAGTTACGGAGTTTTATTGTAGCCTACAGTTATATTGAATAGTGATTTATAACGAACTTAGCGTATTGGCCAAAAGTCTCTAATGTTCCTACATTGGACATACCAAGCTCTCACATGAGTTCCTCATGTGTGGAGACGTCCAGCCATTCTGTGATGACTGTTTGGTTTCCCTTACTGTCAGGCATTTGCTGGCTGAATGTCCCAGTTTGGGTGACTTACGTCGGAGGCTGCTATTTAGGCACCGAGGGGAGGGTGGTGTGTTCTGCCTCTCTTCAACGCTTGGGGGAGAGCCTGGTACCCCTGGGAATGATGTATTTTTATTTCTGAAGGAGGCTGGCTTCCTTCACCTTTTATGATTGCATTGTTTTTACTTTGATGTCTAGTTTTTAATATGGAGTTTTGCTTTTTAATGTTTTTTCTGTTTCTGCTGCTTATATTGTTGCTTATACGGCACCATGTGACCTTGTTGTTGCGGTGCCATGCATTCTCTCAATCAATCAATCAATCTCTAATGATCCTAGTGTCGGGGCCTTCTCCAGCCCTCTCTCCCTTTTTCTAAATTAATCTGCCCATACTGTGCTCTCGGGCATTCTCTAATCCCTTCTGATCTGAAGGGATTCTTTCCGACATTATAAACAGGTTGGAGAGGAAGTTTGGTGAGGTAGTAGTGTCTGAAAGATATCCTGTTCACGTGGACTTCCACATGTTTGAATACGTCATGAAATTCTTGGTTTGTCTGGATTACGAACTTGTTTTGAAATACATCATATGTTTAGGATTCTTGATAGTCTGGGACAATAATATGATTGTTGATGTGAACTGACATTCCTAGTGAGAAGCTCTGTATGTTTCCATCAGACACTACATCCCGTACATCGTGTTTATGAGATATATGCTAATGCCACACAATACCTACATATCGCTCGGTCACGCTTTCTGTCGTACCAATGACAGGTAATAGTCAGAACATATTAATGGATACTATATACACATTACAGTCAATTTGTAAGTTAATTAATTTAAATATATAATACTGTAAAATTTACATAATTAAGATAATGTACTCATTGTAGTTGTGAAATTGTACATGTATAATATAACAGTAACATTAAAATAATACAATGGCAAGTCTACTGTAGTCAATTATACAGTACATATAAGAATGACTAGCTGGATATATTCATATATAAATGAGATATAATAGTACAATTAAAGTAAGCCTATATTATGTGTAACCCATATTTTGTTATATAACTGTATATAGCTGATAGTGCTTTGTGTTTAACCCCTTAACTCCCAGAGTTCCTGTGCCAGGGGTTTTGCTGGAAGGGTGCTAGGCGTGTAGATATTATGTAGGCATTATTAGTATATATCTCATAACACAATGTACAGGATGTAGTGTCTCATGGAAACGTACACAGCTTCTCACTAGGGATGTCGGTTTCTTCAACCCCTTCGTGCCCCGTGTCCGCAATATGGGACGGAACCAGGCATTTTCTAAATTTAATAAAGAAGGTAACCCCGGGGTAGGGACCTTTGAGCTTCGCGACTATGAGCCGACAGACAGAGGGCGGTACATCTAGCATCCTTCAAGCAAACTCCCTCACACAGGAACTCTGGGAGCTAAGGGGATAAACACTGAAATATCTGACAGTTTCTTTAACCCCTTTGTGCACCATCTCTTCAATATGACATGGAACCGGGCATTATCAAAATGTAATAAAGAAGGGAAACCTGGGGTACGGAATTAAGAGCTTGCGAATATGAGCCGACGGGCTAAGGGGTTTACGCCTAGCACCCTTCCGGAAACATCCCTTGCACAGGACCTCTGGGAATGAAAGGGTTAAACACTGAAAGATCTGTCATCTTCTTTAACTCCTTCATGGTGTGTGTCCTCTATATGGGACGGATCCGGGTATTTTCGAAATTTAAAAAAGAAAGGAACCCCGGGGTATGAACCTATGACTGTCTGGACAATGAGCTGACCGGCAGAGGGCAATATGCCGAGCACCCTTCCAGAAACACCCCTCGCTCAGCCACTCTGGGAACGAAGGGGTTAATGACTGAAAGCTCTATCAGTTTCTTTAACCCCTTTGTGCTTCATGTCCTCAATATGGCATTTTCAAAATGTAATAAAGAAAGAAACCCCGGGGTAGGGACCTACGAGCTTCACGACTATGAGCCGACAGGCAATGAGCTGTATGCCTAGCACCCTTCCAGGAAAACCCCTCGCACAGGAACTCAGGGAGCTAAGGAGTTAAAAACAAAGATATATCAGTTTCTTTAACCCCTTTGTGCCCCATGTCCTCAATATGGGACGGAATCGGGCATTTTCGAAAAATGTATTAAAGAAGGGAACCCCAAAGTAGGAACCTATGAGCTTCGTGTCTATGGGCCGACAGGTGGTGGGGTGTATGCCTAGCACCCTTCCAGCAAAACCCCTCGCACAAGAACTCTGGGAGGTAAGGGTTTAAACACAAAGATCTATCAGTTTCTTTAACCCCTTCGTGCCCCGTGTCCTTGATATGGGACGGAACCGGGCATTTTCGAAAAATATAAGAAACAAGGGAACCCCAGAGTAAGGACCTATGAGCTTCGCAAATATGAGCGGACAGGGAGCAGGTGGTACGCCTAGCACACTTCCAGCAAAACCCCTCGCACAATAACACTGGGAGATAAGGGGTTAAACACAAAGATCTATCAGTTTCTTTAACTTCTTTGTGCCCCATGTCCTCAGTATGGGATGGAACCGGGCATTTTCGAAAAATGTCATAAACAAGGGAACTCCGGAATAGGGAACTATGAGCTTCACGACTATAAGCCAACAGGCGGAGGGCGGTATGCCTAGCACCCTTCCAGCAAAATTCCTCGCACAGGAACTCTGGGAGGTATGGGGTTAAACACTAAAAGATCTATTAGTTTCGTTAACCCATTTGTTCCTCGTGTCTTCCATATCAGACGGAACCGGGCATTCTTGAAATTTAATAAACGAAGGAAACCCGGGATAGAGACCTATGAGCTTTGCGACTATGAGCCGACAGGCAGAGGGGGCCACGCCCAGCACCAATCCACCAAAATTCCTCGTACAGGAACTCTGGGAGCTAAAGGGTTAATCATTGAAACATCTGTCCATTTCCTTATCCCCTCTGTGTCCCGTGTCCTTAATATGGGACGGAACTGGCCATTTCCGATATATAATAAAGAAAAGAACCCTGGGGTAGGGACCTACCAGCTTCACAACTATGAGCCGACGGGCTGAGGCCGGTATGCCTAGCACCCTTCCAGGAAATTCCCACGTACAGGAACTCTACGAGCTAAGGGGTTAAACACTGAAAGATCCATTAGTTTGTTTAACCCCTTTGTGCCTTATGTCCTCAATATGGGACGGAACAGGGCACTTTCGAAATGAGATAAGGAAGGGAACCCAGTTGTAGCGACCTATTAGCTTCGCAACTGTGAGCCGAGGGGTGGAGGGCCATGTGCTAAAGATTAAACACTGAAACATCTACCAGTTTATTTAACTTCTCTGTGCCCCGTGTCCTCAATATAGGATGGAACCGGGCATTTTCGAAATGTAATAAGGAAGGGAACCCCATGGTTGGGACCTACGAGCTTCGTAAATATGAGCCGACAGGCAGAGGGTGTTACGCCTCGCACCCTTTCAGCAAAATTCCTCGCACAAGAACTCTGGGACCTAAAGGGTTAAACACTGAAAGATCTATCAGTTTCCCCCTTTGTGCCCCGTGTCCTCAATATGGGACGGAACTGGGCATTTTTGAAATGTAATAAAGAAGGGACTTAAAGATTGTGGCACCTCTCAATCCCTGTTTAATCCCCAGAAAATCACCTAGCCCCCTACAAAGCTTCTTTCCAGTTAGACGGGTTGTCTGTCTCTCCCTCTGCCATACAAACAACAAAACTCTTTGTTTGTTTACTAAGGAATCACATATAAAATCTAAATACAAGCAAAGGCTCTCCTATTTTCCTTAGCTGAAGCACAAATCTCTTAGCTAATAAAATGCAACTAGAACAAACAGTACAAACCAAATCTCATGTCACAAAAAATAAGAGAGATTTTATATTCATGGGATGTGCCGTAACACAATATATGTGTACAATCTAGTGACGATCTATTGTCTCCAACTTTGTTATGAACTGGGATTTAAGTTCACATGGCAACCATTGATCTTTGGGCTTGTGAAGTTTCTCTATGTCCACACTCACTCTACGAGGACTCCAGGTGGCCCAACCTTGTGTTTGTATTAACACCTTTGTGCCCCGTGTCCTCAATATGACATGGAACCGTGCATTTTCGAAATGTACTAAAGAAGGGGACTCCGGGGTACGAACCTATGAGCTTCGCCACTCTGATCCAACAGACGGATATCAGTACACCTAGCACCCTTCAAGCAAAATCCCTCCCACAGGAACTCTGGGAACGAAGGGGTTAAACTCTGAAAGATCTACCAGTTTCTTTAAACACCGTAAGATTTATCAGTTTCTTTAAACTCTGAAACATCCATCAGTTTCTTTCCTCACTGCAGGGGGTCGCCTTGACGTGGTGGCGGGGCTTGAAGCGTGGTTGGCAGTGCCACCTACTTTGGAGGCGTGCCTACCTTTGTAGGGTTCTGCATTTGTCATCCTCATGGACCAAGCACCCCCTACATCACTGGTGGAGGAGGCCTGCTGGTGATGTTAGTCCTTATCCCTTTGCCATTTAGGGTGGGACTGCTGCCTCCCCACGTGTTTGCCGTGCGTGGCGTCCCGTAATGCTGGGAGACGGGAGTCCTGGAGGTTGAGCAATGCTGCACGATGCACCCTGCAGTTAGCAATACACCTTTTTTGTCCCTTATTCTGGCCAGACGGGCGGCCTAGTTGGGTCCGACCAGGTCAATCGGCTGGTCATTCGTTGGCTAGGGTCAAGTGGGCACTGGGGGGCCTGGTGGCTCCTATCGTCCTGGAGTCCCCCCTGCCCCGGCCCCATGGTGGTTACCCACGTATACTCTCCTGCTACCTCTGGGGTCGCCAGTGGCGTTGTTCCTGGCATACGGCCTCCCCTTGTTGGGCTCCATGGTGGGTGGAGGGGCGGGGGAATTAAGGTATTTTTAGTCTAATATGGCTAATTTTCCGTTCCATTT
Organism: Birgus latro; assembly: GCA_018397915.1. Classification (NCBI taxonomy): domain Eukaryota; kingdom Metazoa; phylum Arthropoda; class Malacostraca; order Decapoda; family Coenobitidae; genus Birgus; species Birgus latro. Next base: position 9,782 of record JAGKTI010007119.1, read on the forward strand.
CGATACTCGTGTGGCACGTGACCGGGCCCACGAGTCCCCCACAACCGGCCACGTCGTTGCTCCTGCCAACCCTGTACTACCTAAGAGCATCAGGGAGAAGGAGCGCTTTCAAGGAAACGGCACTCAGCCCTCCAAGAAACCTCTCGCCTTTCATTGAGACAATGCCTGGCATATTTGTACACGACAAATATAGGAAATTCCTAGTTTCGAAGTTGGCTGGTGGTTCTTCTTTTAGTGACCACAACGCGTTTTAAGGTCATGGCTTGTGGGTCATCCCCAAAGGTTGTTCCACAGCCAGATGAGTCACTCCTTATAGAGGCCAGGGATGCAGACCAAAGCACCCGCATCCAAGTCATGAAATGTTTAGCCTCCTGCAATATCACAGTCACCAGCCATTCCAACCTGAGCCAGACTCGGGGTGTTGTCTTCGCCAAGGAGTTCCTTAGGTACTTGGAGGAGGACCTCCTGAACGGGCTGAGGGACCAGGGAGTGGTGACGGTGGAGAAGATAAAGAAAAAGATAAATGGAATGTTGACAGACATACCATCACTGTTTGTCACCTTTGATCGGTTAACATTGCCTGATGTCTTTGAGGCAGCCTATTACCTCCTTCGGGTTAAGGCATATGTGCCAAGACCTAGGCGGTGCTATTGCTGCCAGAGATTTGGGTATGTCAGCAGGTCTTGTCGTAGGAATATACAAGGTCTCCTACAGGTATGTGTTCATTGTGGTAATAATCCACATGGTGAGATGGACTGCCCGAATCCCCTCTCCTGTATCAATTGCCGTGGTGCACACCCAGTTTCATCAACACAGTGTGACCAGTATAAGTTTGAGAGTAAAGTCATGTCAGTTCGGACCCGTGAGAAGGTTTCTTTTGCAGAGGCAAAGGAAAGGGTCAGAGGGATGTTTATCCGCCCTGGGGTCATCTTTGCTTCAGCTCTGTTATGTCGTAAGGAGGTCCCACTGCACGAGGAAAATACACCTCATGCTGCCCCACCTGCTTTTTGGGGTAATCAGTCATCACAGACGTCCCGGTTGGGGGATGCTACTGTGACAGCAGCACATGGAGGAAGCCCCATTCCAGTACCCAGTCCTTCAACTCGTGATATGCAGAATGCTGTCCCAACATTTAGTACTGTTAGTGTGAATTATGTCTGCCTGACTGCTACTCCGACCGTTTCCACCCCCACTTCGGTGGCTGACCGCTTGCACACTTCTGTGGTGGTGAGAGTTGTCCACGTTGACCAAACTCCTTCTCGTGTCTTAACCAGTTAAGCCCAGTGCTCCGTCTGTACCTGGGAAATGTCATCGTTGTTTGTCTTAGTCCTCTGATCACGAAGACTGGCCACCTAAGGTCTCTGTTGTTGACACTTCTGTCGACACCCTCCTGTTCCTTCTGCCCAGCAAGCAGAAGGATCTGACCAAGTGACATCTGAAGCTGATGGTTCATCTCTGGTCCCGTCCCCACTTGAGGATGTTGTTGGACAACTCGTAGGTGCTTCAGATCTGAAGCATGGGATGGCCTTCTCAAATGATTTGAGTCCTGTGGACTCTACTTCCACTTCTGGGGCTTCTGATGGGGTCACTGGCCGTCCTACACCTCCAAAGGCAGCCCCCAAGCCGCCTTCCAAACGAACTGGTGTGTCCTTTCCAAGAAGGAGTGTAGTAAAACTTACTTGCTCATCCTCACGTTTGCATTTGGATGTTAGACAGAGGGTGCGGGTTTTTGGTGCCGGAGAGGCTCCTCCAAAGGGCTTTCATAAGCATCAATCCAAACCCGCTCGGTAATACTAATCACTATGGCTCAATCAGTTCCAATTTGTCTTCAATGGAATTGTAGAGGTGCCATGGCAAATTGGGAGGAACTGCAGTTATTACTCTCTGCTCTGAGTTCGCTCTGTGTCTGTTTCCAGGAGACAATGGTGGGGGATAGACCGTTTCCTTCTATCAGGGGGTATGAGCTCTTCCACGCATCTCCTCCTGGCGGTCACAGCGGTGGATGTGCCATTCTGTGCCGATCTGATGTCCACTTTATTTCCTTTACAATACAGTCTCCCCTTCAAGTTCTAGCGATACTGATGCATGTTGGGAGATGCTATACCATCTGTTGTCTGTACCTTCCACCTTCCATTCCTGTTTTGCGTGCTGATCTGGAGACCCTTATTAGTCAACTTTCACCCCCTTTTCTACTCCTTGGTGACCTTAATGGCTGCCATCCTTTGTGGGGTGACTCTCTTTCAAATCCCCGGGGGGATCTTCTTGCCTCTTTGGTTGGGGATTTAGATTTGGTTGTCCTAAATGATGGGAGGCTGACCCATTTTCATGTTCAGACTGGCACATATTCTGTTACTGACCTCACCATTTCCTCCTCTGATTGGCCCCTTGATTTTTCTTGGGAGTTTTTGGATGATCTGTATGGTAGTGACCATTATCATATTAGGTCCAGACTACTCACTCTGTTCCTGCAGCCCGTATGCCACGCTGGTGTCTGGATAGGGCTGATTGGTCTCTCTTTGAGGAACTGTGTGTATTTGCCTACAAGGCTACTAATTTTTCAACTATTGATGATGCTGAACGTTACTTTACTAAGACTCTTTTCTCAGCAAGGGTTCATTCCATCCCCCGGAGACCTGTGCCATGGTGGAACGATGACTGCTCTACAGCGAAAGGAGCTTACAAAGCAGCTGCCCGTCGGTATTTTGCCCATCATGATGTTTTTCTAAAAATCCAGTTTTGCAAAGCACTTACTCACTATAGATGGGTCATGAAGGATGCTCGCCGCAATTCGTGGAGGTCATATGTGTCTACAGTTACGTCCTCTACTCCAGTGCCAATGGTGTGGAAAAAGGTATGCAAGATTTCTGGTAGGTTCTTGCTCCCCCACCCCACCTGTGTTGCGACTTCAGGGTGATCTTGTGTCAGCACAGCAGCCTCTGCTTTTGCAAACCAGTTTTATGCTGTCTCAAAAAAAGACCCTTCTAAGCCATGTGCTAGCTTTCATAGCAATCAGGAGAGGCTGGGTCTGGACTTTCACTCTCGTGGCGGAGAGCCGTATAATTTAGACTTTAGTCCCCTTGAGCTACGTGCTGCCCTCTCAGAGTGTGGTGACACCGCTCCTGCCTGACGAAATTCCATACGTTATGCTCCGTCATCTGCCGACTTATTCACTTCAGCTTTTATTGGGCCTTTTTGACAGGGTTTGGAGTGAGGGTTCTATTCCCAAGAGTTGGAAGTTGGGTATTGTCCTCCCCATTCCCAAGCCTTGTAAGGACCATTCCCAGGTTTCCAACTATCGCCCAATTGCTTTAACATCGTGCTTGTGCAATCTATATGAAAGGATGGTCAGTGTCAGACTTGTGTGGTTTCAAGAGAAGGGTTGCTTCCTCTCTCCTTCGCAGAGTGGCTTCCGTAAATTCCGATTACCTCGAACAACCTTATCAGGCTCGAGGCATCGATCCGTGAAGCTTTTGCCTCTAAGCAACATCTTGTGGCTGTGTACTTTGACCTTGAGAAGGCTTACGACACTGCCTGGCGCCATGGCAACCTCCAACAACTTCATGACTTTGGTTTACGTGGTCGCCTGCCTGTTTGCTTGGAGACTTCTTGACTGATTGTGTGTTCGGGTCCGTATGGGTTCTACCCTCTCTGCACCTCTGCGCCAGGAGGAAGGTGTCCCACAGGGGAGTGTTTTAAGTGTTTCCCTGATTGTGGTGGCCATCAATGATATCCTTGACACTATGCCTGCTAGGGTATCCTCATCTCTATGTGGATAACTTAGCTATATGGTTTTCTGGCTCTTGCATGTCTTCTATTGAGCAGCGTATGCAGCTTGCCTTGGACAAGATTTCTGCCTGGCCCACCTCCAAGGGCTTTCAGTTTCCCCTTCCAAGACTGTAGCTATGCACTTTTGTAGGATGAGAGGGGTACACCCGGACCCTGATCTCCAGCTTTGTGGCGGGATACTCCGTTGTGTGGCAGAGACGAAATTCTTGGGCCTGACGTTTGAGCACAGTTTGACTTGGGTTTCACACTTGGCAAATCTTAAAGTATCATGTATAAAGGCTCTCAGTCTACTGAGGGTTCTGTCCCATATCTTTTGGGGTATTTATCAGAGGACACTCTTGCATCTGTTTCAGGCTTTTGTAACATCCAAGTTGTCATATGGCTGTGAAGTCTACTCCTCTGCCACAGAGTCCAGACTAAAAACTCTAGATGCTGTCTATCATGCTGGTCTTCGCCTTGCAACTGGGGCTTCTAGGTCATCTCCGATAACAGCTTGTTGGTGGAGGCTGGTGTGCCTCCCTTAGGTGTACTGAGCCAGTTTGTTGCAGCGCGGTGCTGGCTCCGGATTCGTTGCCTTCCAGACTCACTTGTCTGTGAGTGTGATGCAACAGTCTTGTTTTTTGTATTATAGAAGGCACCCTCACATGACTCGTCCGTTTGGCTGTAGGGTTCAGGATATCATGGAGGAGTCTGGTTTGTCGGCAGTACCTGTCAGTCCTGTTCGGATCCTGATGGTTGCGCAATGGATCTTGTCCAAGGTAACTTTCTGCAGGTCTTTGGCAGGCTCAGAGGATTCTGTCGCTCATCAGTCTCTTTTACAGTTATTTTTAGTCATGATGGTTCTGTACCTGTGTATACTGATGGCTGTAGATCCGCCTCTGGTATGGTTTTGGAGTGATTTTCCCCAATTTTAGCCGTGGAGGTAGTCTTCCTTTGGCTGCTTGTTTTTACTGCAGAGTTGTCAGCTATCGTATTAGCCCTGAAGTTGGTGTTTGTTCACCGTGACACTTATTTTACTATTTTTAGCGACTCCCAGGGGGCGCTTTTGGCCCTGAACTCTTTTAACCCTTCAAATCTTATAGTCTTAGCTATTTTGGAGTGGTTGTTCCTCATTCGTCATCAGGGGAAGAGAGTGGATTTCTGCTGGGTTCCCGCACATGTTGGTGTGGTGGGCAATGAAAGGGCAGATACATTAGCTAAAGCTGAGGCTTCTCAACAGCCCCCATCCAACTATCCGCTTCCTGCTTCTGATATAACATCTCACTTGCGGTCCAGAATCCGTACGTGTTGGCAGAGACACTGGGATGGTGTTGCTCATAATAAACTAAAAGAAACCTTTCAGAGAGTGGTTGTGCCAAGGGATCCCCCCTCCATGTCACGGCATTTGGAGTTGGCTATTGCTAGGCTTCGCACTGGGCACTCTCGGCTCATACATGGATTTCTCATGAGTGGTGAGACTCAACCGTACTGTGATGATTACCTTGTTCCCCTTATTGTCTGTCACTTTCTGGTGGAGTGTCCAAGTCTGGGGGACCTACGTCACAGATTCCTCCATAGTCATAGAGGGACAGATGGTGCCAACTGTCTCTCTTCGATGCTTGGTGGAGCCTCTAGCAATTTTACTGATGTTTTTAGTTTCCTTCAGGAGGCGGGCCTCCTTCCACTTTTGTATGTAATTGATATTTTATTATCTATTCTTTTACACTTTTCAATGTTTTATTTCTAATACCAGTAAATTAACTCTGTTTTGAATATTCACTTATTTGCTGTGTCTTTTAGCTTGTTGTCCGGCGGCATATGACCCTGGTAGTTGCGCTGCCAGATTTTAATACAGTCAATCATGCCTCTGTACCCTGTCTCTCCTACGGACTCTATCTCATTTGTCTTGAGGCACTGACAGAACTATCCTGCTCCACCTTTACCATGTCTTAGAAAGGAGCAAATTGGACTATTGGTGTAAGGTATACTTTTCTGCTACTGAGGCAAGTTGCGACCACTAAATTCGGTCCATCATGCTGAGATTCGTCTATCAACTAGGGCTTTCCAGTCTTCCCAGATTGAAAGTCTATTGGTCGATGCAAATGAACCGCCACTGGATCTCCGCCGGCAGTCCTTAATGGTGCAGTGCTGGCACCGCCTTCACCATCTTCCAGCCTCACTGAGTTGTAAGGCTGTCTCTGAGATCGCTCTTCTCCCCTTTTATAACACGCACCCTCGCTATCCACACCCGTTTGGGTACAGAGCGAGGGCTGCCATGGGGGAGTTGGGTGTTCAGTCCTCCCCTGTTTGCCCTATGAGTGTCGCCCAGGTAGCTCCCTGGCTTCTCCCAGAAGTACAACCATGTGATTACTTCATTGGAAGAATGACTTCCTTTCCCCACAGGCACTTTGTTCTATTTTTTAGAACACGCCTCTGTTCACAGTGACTCAATCCCTGTATATATTGATGGCTCTAAATCCCGTGTGGGGACAAGCTTTGGTGTCATATTTCGTGATTGTAGCCGTGATGGGAGTTTCCCTCCTCCTGCATCTTTTTTACCGCTGAACTTACTGCCATATTAGTCACAGTTGAATTGATTTTTAGTTTTCCTCCAGCTTCTTTTACCATTTTCAGTGACTCACCCAGTGCCCTACATGATTTGTCTCGTGGCTTCCCATCACATCCCCTAGTCCTGTCTGTCTTGGAGTGGCTTTTCTTGTTATGTAGGCGAGGATACTCTGTACAATTGTGTTGGGTCCCTGCACATACAGGGGTCGCCGACAATGAGCGTGCTGACTCTTTGGCGAGAGCTGCTGCCTCTTGCTCTTCCTCTCCTCATTACCGTGTCCCATCCAAGAATTTATGTACAGCCAATGTGGAGGCTGTCCGTTACTGCTGGCAGAGGAGGTGGGTTGCAGTTGGGGCGAACAAACTCCGCAGCATTCGTTGGAACCTGGGCGATGGGGGGTATGTGGGACTGTCCCAACAGTGGGAAACAGCTTTGGCCCATCTTCGGATTGGCCACACTAGGCTGACTCATGGTTTTTTTAATGGAGAGGGCGCCCCCTCCCTATTGTGATGACTGTCTGGTTCCTTTGACTGTGCAGCATCTCCTTGTCGAGTGCCCCAGTCTTGGGGACCTTCGTCGGCGGTACCTTTCCAGGTGCCGAGCCGGCAACGGATCGTACCTTCTCTCCTCGGTGCTTGGGGAAGAGGCTTGTGCTATTTGGGGAGGCACCTTCTCCTTTGTGTTGCGTTCTGGCCTTCTCCACAAGCTGTAGGGCCTTACCATATTTTAGTTTGTGTTTTATAATGTTCTCATTTAACCTCAATCTTTCCACCATGTTTTAGTTTTGGTTGTTTCTTTTATACTGTTTTGTTTTATTCATCGTTTTTCTCTTTGCTTTTATGCTTTTTATATATTTTGACTTTCTTTTAATGATTGTGTTCGGCGGCATATGACCCCTGCTGTTGTGCAGCCATATCACATTTTAATTTATTCATTCATTCATACCAATGCGGAACTCGATCTTTGGTTCACAGTCAATGAAATGGTGGAACATGGAATTGTTCTAGCTTTCCCTAGTCAGTTCGACCGTCTAGACTGTCGTCCTGGGTAATCAACATTTCCCTTCCTACAACCTATTCTTAAGCCATCAAAACAAGCATTCCTTTCAGATGTAAGAGGACAGGTTGCTGGCGTATGATCCGTTTTTACACAGTACCCACAGTAGGGTACTGTGGCATAAGTTTATTGAGTGTGGTAGGGAAGGTATATGGAAGAGTTATTATAGAGAAAGAGAGATATCAGAAGTCCTAGTGAGTGATGAACAGGGTGGCTTTAGGAGTGGCAGAGGATGTGTGGATCAAATATTTGCAGTGAGACAGATAGCGGAAAAGGCTTGTGAGAAGGACCATAAGATGTTTATGGCATTCATGGATCTGGAAAAAGCATACGATAAAGTGGACAGAGAACGATTGTGGAAAGTTCTGCACATGTACGGTATGGATGGTAAGCTGCTATGCACCAAAAAGAGTTTTTACAATGGTTGTGAAGCATGTGTAAGGGTTAATGGGCATCTAAGTGAATGGTTCACGATCGGTGTGGGCGTGCGACAAGGTTGTGTGATGGCCCCATGGTTGTTCAATACATATATGGATGAGGTGATGAGAGAAGCGAAAACACGAGTAATGGAGAGGGGGATGACGTTATGGATGGAATATCTCAAATTTGTTGTATGCTGATGATGCAGTACTGCTTGCAAATACCAAACAAGAACTTAGCAGGCTAGTGCAGAGTTTTGCTGATGTCTGTGAGCGTCGTACCTTGACAGTAAATGTAGAAAAGAGTAAAGCAATTATTGAGAGAGAAGGTGACTCCCAGTGCGATGTTACAGTGAATGGAGAGAGACTGGAATTGTTGAGAGTTCAAATACTTGGGTACAGTGATAGAAAAGAGAGGAAAATGTGCAAAAGAAGTGGAAAGTAGAGTGACACAAGGAAGGAAAGTAGCTGGTGTAATGAAGGCCTTGGTAAGTAACAGAGGCTTGAGTATTGCAGCTGCGCGAGGCTTCCATGAAAGAGTGTTAGTGCCACTTTAACATATGGATGTGAGACTATGATGTGGAATAAAAAAGAAAAGTCAAGAGTAAGAGCAGTGGAGATGGGACTGCTGAGGAATGTATTTGGAGTACAGAGGGTGGATATAATACGAAATAATGTGATTCGTGAAAGATGTGGAGCAAGGAAGGCGGTGGACACCAGAATCGAAGAGTGTAATCATGAGAGAATGGATAACAACAGAGTGGTGAAAAGGGTATATCTGAGCGAATTTGAAGGAGGGACGAGGCGAGGTAGGCCAAGGAGAAGGTGGAGAGATATGGTGGATGGGTGTGTGAGGAAGAGAGATTTGGAAGTCAGTGAGCCTAGGGAACTGACAATAGATCGAGCTGGCTGGATGAATGTTGTGAGGATAAGTGCATGATCAGGGATTTGGCATCCCTTTTTAACGTGGCAGCATCCAGACTGACTCTATCGGATACGTTTATGTGAAGCTACAGAATGTGGTGAATGTTTTTGGCGTATCCAATAAAGCCAGGATTCGGGGGGCTTGAATGATGAGTGAATGGAAGCGTGGCCCATTGGACTGGGCAAAGTTGGGCTGTCTGGACATTGCTACTCCTCACCCTTCCCTAGGGTGGGAAAGGAGGTCCGGCTGATGATGATGATGAAGATGACCCACAGTAGGTTTTCTTTGGAGGAGGTTTAAGGGTTTTCATCTGTTGAGTTAGGTTAAGTGCTTGCTCGAGTTTATCAGACCTATCTGTACTTGTAGGCTTGGTCTCGGGTGGCTTTGATGGGGTCACTGGAGCCATATCTTTCCTTGCACTCACTCGTTTGATGTCTCTGTTAGATATCAGTACAAGTCTCCTCTCATCCTCAACCTGTTTGAGAAACTCAGTAAGGGAGATAGTGTCAAAGGAATCACAGCTTACGCTGGGCAACTTCAGGAAGTCCCTGGAATAATTTTCTCTTAGTTAATTTCTATGCGTTAGGGATGGAATCTTTGGGGAATTTGGTCTCTAGAGTTGTCACTTTATAATTCAATCCGTTCACAAAGGTCCTGGGGCTTTCCTCTATATCACAGGTGAATTCCTCAATAATCTGCCAAACTTCTGTAATATTAGGAGTACCACAAAACTTAGCTCTCAGTACTGCCTTGAAATCACTCCATGTAGAGATTGTTCCCTGTTTAATTAGCTTATAAATCATGGCATGTAGTGGCTTGTCAGCTCGAGTCTGAGCAACTTGTAACCTTTCCTCATCAGATGTCACACATGATTCAACTAGGCTATACTGTACAGCTCTGCCAGGATACTTTCGGTTTCAATCCCAACTAAATCAGGTATATTTACTACCGGAATGCCACTAGGTCTAATGTCGGATTGTTTGGGAAAGAAAGTACCTGGGTGCAGGGACTGATGTGGGACAGAGGGAGTTGATGTCACTGATGGAAGGAATGGCTTAGGATTAGTTTGGTCAGGATCAGGGGCTGAAGGTGCTTGGTTCTGTGGCAATTAAGGTTTGTTGCTGGTTTAATATCTGCATCACATTTCTCAAGAAAACATGTCCTGCATCAGTCTTGATGTCCCAAGGGTCATCTTCGGCTTTCCTAAACTGAATGTCTTCAACTCCGTTTGCCATTTTGACATAAGTAAGCTAACAATAATGGCACAGATGAAACATATGAGAAACAAACGTTTAAAGAGTAGCTGGCACTTCAGCAGGCATGTACCATATGGTTTGATTAACACATGGGTTCGGCGGAAATCTTTAAGCCTTAAAACAGAGGGAAAATTAACAAAACATGTATGAAAATAGGCTTTAATCATCCCATTAAGCTGCCAACATTATATACTGTTCACCATTTACTTCCATCTATCTTTCCATTGCCAGACGCCATAATCCAGTAAGGGGTGGCCATTTGACTTTGAGTTATTTGTTTTACAGGGAGGGGCAGTAACCCTCCACCAACCCACTTGTTGACACGTAGGGAGAACGTATGGTTAACCATTTGGCTTGTCACTCAATGTAAAGCCACCCGTAAAGGAAAGAAAAACAATAAGAAATGACAGGAAAGATGGGAGAAATAGGAAGAAAGGAGGGCAGGCACAGAAAAAGAATAATAAAGGCTAAGGAAGAAGTAGGCAGCAGTACATCAAGTGAGTGGATGATGGTCGCCATCACCTACCACTAACCTTACTGATGGAAAAAAGACACAACCATTTAAAGATAATAGGTGACCAGTATATTCAAATTTAAGAAGTTTATGGATATATGAAATATTTAAGGAATTGTTGTCAGTAATACATTTTGAAAGGAATAATGAATGGACCTAACATGGAGGGGTGTCCTAGTACACTATGACTTGAAGAAGGGTATAAAATATACATGGTAGCACCGTCCCTTCAGTTTATGAGACCCACATTCTTGGCTTCTGAAAATTTTCTATTGTATTTTCTGAGAAGAATAGGGTAATGCAGGAGGTTGACGAAACACCCTACTACAGATGTTGGTCCTTTACTTATGTGCTGCTTCTCCATACATGCCAGATGACAACAGGGAGACTGGACGTGTTGCAGGTCTGGGCAAGACTTGACAGCTGCTTAAAAAACAGACAATGGCCTTGCTGGGCCCAGTGTCATAAGTAAAATACTCTGATAGAACTTGGTTGAAGTCCACTCCCAGACTTATATCAAGACTTGCACCATGACTTACTTCAAGACTTGTTCCCCAGATGTTAGAACTTTCAGGTAGTTTCAAGCAAAGTAATAAGATAAAAGTATTTTACTTTAATGTGAAAAAATAAAACTTTTCCTTTGACCACCCTAACCCCTAGGTGTTAGGATGATACTGCATAGGATAAGAATTCGTCACCTTATATCATAAATACACAGTTTTTTTAGTATCACGGTGGTGTATGTGACTGGCTGGCCTTAACCCACGATGTCAAACTGCTGACAACGGCGCACACAGCTGCTCTATACTCTTCTCATACCTCACAATTTCTAAAGCAGATTTCACTTTTAAAACATTATTAACATTGGCACAATACAATTAAAATACCTTTTAGGGGAATAGAAGTCGGTGCACTAACTCATAATGGGGATATAAGGAAAGCTCCTGGCAGGAGGCCATGACCTTGCTCCCGACAAAACACATAAAGACCGCGAACGGCGAATCTTCCCTTCGCATTGTGCTTCAGCTCCCCTTAGGGATGCTTATGATAAAAAATAAATATATAAATAAATGAATAAATAAACTACCTACGATATTTTCTTTTAGAAGTGTGATGAAACATCACAAAACATATAGGAACTCACTGGTAACAAATTAGCCTCGTGTCATCGTTCAAATGAAAAAAATAAATAAATACTGAATCGATCTAAAGAATACACAACATCATGGTAAAAATGTATAAAAATATGGGATATTACAGTGTAAGGTGCAAAAATATTACTGGCTTTTATTTTCAACCTGTCCAGAAGGGAGAAGAAATAAGCAAATGGAAAGAACACTTTAGGGAATTGTTGAACATAGAGAATGATGTGAGTATAAGCAGGTGGGGAATGGCGGGGAGAAGGAGGGAGGTGAGAAGAGAGGAAAAAAACAGTTGGATGAAAGTAGAGGAAGCAATGAAAAAAGTCGAAATGGTGAAAGCCCCAGGAGTGTGTGGTGAAATGCTGAAGCGTGGAGGAGAGATGTTGAATGGATATGGAAGATGTGCAGATTGGCCTGGGAAGAAGGTAGAGTCCTGGAAGATTGGAAGCTAGGTATAATTATTCCCCTGTACAAAGGAAAAGGGGAAAAAGAAGTATGTGCTAATCATAGGGGCATTTGTCTTCTTAGTGTAATAGGAAAAGTATGATAGGATACTTGTTGACAGAGTTAGAGAAATGACAGAGAAATTAGTTGGAGATGAACAGGGAGGTTTTAGGAAGGAAAGAGATTGTGTAGATCAGATATTCATCCTTAGGTCTTTAGTGGAAAAGTTTCAAGAGAAGGGGAAGAAGTTGAATGCGGCCTTCATGGATTTGGAGAAAGCATATGACAAGGAATGTGGAAAGTGTTAAGAATACATGGAGTAAATGGGAAGTTGCTGAATGCCGTGTAGAGTACGTATGAGGGGGCTAAGACTGCAGTGAGTGTGGATAGCGAACTAAGTTAATTTTTTTCTATGAATGTTGGATTAAAGCAGGGGTGTGTCATGTCCTCATGGTTATTCAGTCTGTATATGGATGGGGTTATAAAAGAGGTACAAGGTAGGGCAGTGGATGTTGGAGCGACCCTAATGAGAGACGGCAGTGTTTGAAAACTCACTGTATTGTTGTTTGCAGATGATACTGTATTGTTTAACGAAGACGAAGGGGAACTGCAAGGCTTGGTGAATGAATTTGGGAAAGTGTGTAAGAAACGGAATCTAAAGGTGAATGTAGGGAAGAGTAAAGTTATGGTCTTCGAGAGAAACGAAGCCACTGAATGTATAGTGAATCAATATGAGGAGGAAATGGAAACTGTGAGTGCGTTTAAGTACTTGGGTAGTGTGCTGAGTAAGGATGAAAGTTTAGAGGATAAAGTGCTTGAAAGGGTACAACAGGGAAGAAAGGTTGCTGGTTCTTTGGATGCAGTGATGAGGAACAGGGAAGTGAGTATGGAAGTAAAAAAGTTCTGCATGAGTGATACCAACCCTATCGTGTGGAACCGAAGCTTGAACCTTAAACAAGTCAAGAGTGAGAGCAGTGGAAATGAGAGGGGCATGTGGAGTTACGTGGAGAGACAGACTGACAAATGAGAATATGAAGGAACGTTGTGGTGTGGATGTGACAAAACCGTTAGGAATAATACATTGGGGTGGTTTGGCCGTGTGGAGATGATGGAGAGAGAGAAAGAGAGAGACTGACGAGGAGAGTGTATGCGAGTGAGGTGGAGGAGGGGAGAGGGAAAGGGAGGCCGAGGATGAGATGGGGTAATGGAGAGGTATATGAGAGAAAGGGGTGTGAACTGGGAGCAGGGCAGTGAAATGGCGTTGGACAGGGCGACATGGAGACGATTTGTTTGTGGCCACCTCTTACGGGATTGATGCGTCTGGCAGTAGATAGATAGACAGAATCTCCCACGCAGTACATGGATACTGTAATCTCAAAAAGACTCCTTGACTGTCTTTCTTGTACAAGGACAGAGGTATATCCTGTGAAGAAGGACTAGATTGTGTGCTACTGTATCTTTATCTAGGGATGTTTATTTCTTTGCTGAGAGTCAGGGAGCTGCGTAGGATATAGTGTCTGCAACTCCCACAAACTGTGATATAGTCAGTGTCTGTCAACCATCCGATGTAAAGCACACCTATAAAAGTCCACTTCATATGGATTTCTTATGTTGGAAAGTCCTTCAGTGAAAAGCTCTGCGTTTATATCCTCCTGATATTAATGCTGAATATAAATATACTTTTGTCAGCTCTGCTTTTAGGTTCTCCTGACATTAACGCTGAAGATAACTATACTTTTGTCAAAGGTACGATCAACTCTCTCCTTAGTCATAATAGTACTAGACAGCCTCATGCAAGCACAAAGAATGGCAGTACTAGCTGCCTTCACTGTGAATGTGTCTCAGAATGCTCAGGTAACATTTGGCCGAAGAGGTCGACTTTATGACGTATGAGGAGAGTATCTCATAAAGCAGTGGCAGTGCACGTGGCACATGACACGCGCCAAGTCCAACATATGTCGAAAATCTTCAGAAGAGGTCCATGGGCCAGACAGTTTGTTCTGAAGGCATGAAACTTAGTCGGTAGATAGCCATCAATATATTCTAGGCATCCTCGGGGTGTAAGGCGACATTTCAGTGTTTTCGGATTTAAATGGCCTCGCTCGTACCTCGCCGACAAAGGCGTTATACTGGTTGTTATGAGACTGGTTTGGTTATAAATATTAATGGGAATTCACCAGAGATGACCCTGTACCTTGCCCAGTTTGTAGGGCACCAGCAGCACACACATTGCATCAGCATATTATGGAATGTCTTCTGACTGCGAAGTATAGGAACCCATAACGTATTATGCTGACTGAGCAAATCCCATGGTTAAGCAATGAAAATGTATTAATTTCCATTTTCCGTGTAAATCCTAAATTTATACCAAAGTTCCAGAAAGCAGTTCATTCATTATATGTGTAGTTACACATACAAATAGTTGCTATCTTTCAATCTTTCTTACATTTAATGGCAGTTGCAACACTCATTACGTTACTTAGTACTGTACTGTGCATGTTTCGCTTGTAGGCTATATTTACGTCATACACTACGTCTTCCAAAGCCTTGCCATAGCCACCAGCAAATATACGACTCGAGTCCGTGGAAAACACTAGAGTGTACCAGTTATGGACATGTATGAAATTAAATAAACAGATAAATAAAAGTAGTGGAGATAAGAGAGAGAGAGAGTGTCGTGTTGGTGTGTTTTTTCCATCACTCACCAAGTCCCAGCCTGGCAGCCGCTGGGTGCGGATGTGCTGCAATGCCCTTCAGCAGCCCACGCCGTAAACGCCGAGGGCCTCGCCCTTCTGGCCACACCAACAGCATCGCGGGTCAGGCCGGCGCCATTGATAGGCTCTCGACCTCGGGGAGTGATGGGGAAGGGCAGGAACCCCCCGACGGAAGAGACACGAATATTGGTGGCGATGCGAGCAGTATGCCCCGGCAGCATATTTCCAAACTGTATTAGCGCTCAGCATCACCGCCCTCAGCCAGGCAGCCCTAGTGGGATAGGTTCTTAATTTGGAGGTAATTTTGCTTGGGAAACACATTGAGCATATTTCCAAGAAAAACCTATGGTTAGTTGTGAAATGACGGGGTGAGCATTGTTCCTGGCTAACGTTCCCGGTGGTGGTGATGAACACGTATACAGTTCGGAAATATGCGCCCCTGCAGGCGGCACCCTGTGTCACGACGACCCGTGCTGGATCCGGCAAAGGACTCTGTATGGAAGAGGATACTGTATCAGCTGCTCCCTCTGTCATAGAATGTGGTGATCTGGAGCAAGGTCGTGATGCTAGAGTGAAGCAGATTTTTGCCTCGGACTGCGAGCTTTCTCTCTCGCAAAAAGCCAGGTGGGCTGTTTCTGTAGCAACACAGTTCCCTGAATTTGAGGTACTGTTGAAAGAAGGTAAGACACGTCCGTATGTGACAGTGAGAAGTGGCCATGCTGTGGATTACTTGACTGGTGACGGGTTTCGTGGCGTTCTTTTGGTGGCTGTCACCAACCGCCCCCAGACCAGGATTATTATTCATAATGTTCCTATCTGCTGGGCGGTGGAGGATCCTGGGGCTCAGGCAACTGTCCTTTGGATGAAGAGAAGAATGGTCGGAAAATATCTACGGCCACAGCTTATTTCTCTGTTCGACGGGGAGCCACCAGAGTCAGTTTTCATCAGGCCACTGGGCTACAGGAGGGTTGCACGCTATGTTTCGAAGCCTGACCTCTGCTACCGCTGTAGCCAGTGGGGACATCTGGCGTGGAAGTGCAGTGTGGCATACAGGTGTCGTTTTTGTGCTGGGCAACACGATGGCACCACCTGCCTGGAAGAAATTAAGAGAGGTGACCATTTCAAACCTCGGTGCTGCAACTGTGGGGGGGAAAGCAATGCCCACTCGTCCTCGTGTCCCCACAAACCATGGACGACCCCAGAGCCATGGCATGATGCAGTCCCAGCCCAAGTAGTGCAACCACCACCACCGGCAACGACCAATGTTTGGGAGGCCCGCTTTCAGGGCTCAGCTTGCCCGCCCCTGGGAGGCACAACATCTGTTGAACCTGTGCACAGTCAGTCGTTGGAATGCCATGCCGAATCGGCCAGTCAGTCTCCCCATGACGATCCATTCCGGCCCAATGCCAGTCTACTGGACATCGTTCGAGATCTTCACTCGGCAGTGCAGGACCTAACCCGGAGACTCCATCACGTGGAGCAGTGTCTGCAGCAACAGGAGAACTACATTCTTAAGTTAAACATGGAGAGCGGGGATTCTACGGCAGTGTGCAAAGCGTCTGAGGCCGTTCCTCTAGGTCCTGGCGGTGTAGAGGGGCCTGCTGGTGGACACCCAGATGGAGGGGGGGCTAATGCAAGCGAAGAAGCTAGGGCAACCGGTCCCCAGGTTGAAAAGGCTGATCAAGGGGGGTTTGACATGCGACACCAAAAAGCAGTACTGTTAGAGCTGGTGGAATAACTAAAGGCGAAGTTGGCAAGGGTGGAGAAGAGGAATGCGGAGTTTGGCAAGGGGGTAAGGGGGTTAAGAGCGACATGCAAGTCCTATGGATGGCTAATTTTGTATGCTTTCAGACCTGGTTTGTATATAAGGCAACTTCTGTTCTCTATAAACAACCTGTAGTTGTACCAATTTTCTAGAAAGCATCATTCCCCACGTTACTCCATTTTAATCGTCTTGTTTGTCTAGCTGCATCATAGCCGCACACTCTACGGCAAACACATAGCAGTTACCGATAGCAAATGTACCAATTCAGACAGTGCACAAGAAGACAGATGTGTCCCCATGGGACTTGAAAAGAAACATTTACATAACTAGAAAGTAGTGAAGTTGGGAGGGAGTTTGCTAGAGGAGCGAGTGGTGGCGGGTGTGTGGATGTTGGTGCCATCACTCACCGGCCCCACTGGCCTCACTGACAAGGCAGTGTGATGTCTGCATCTTTGGCGGCGGCCACGACTTTTTTCCTGTGCTTCTTTGCTATCCTGATAATATTACTCATTGTATATTTTATATGTATTATATATGGTCCTTTATATTCCCAACATACTGTATTCGTAGCTCGTAATTATTAGGGGGCCACATTCTATAACTAAAATGCTCACCAACACCGACACCCCCACCCGACAAGGAGACGACGGGGAGGTTACCACCACCCTACAAACGGACACCGGACAGGTGACCTTACCTTCAAGGCCACACCGGCCCACGTCACCTTCCATATGCTCCTTCTCCCCACGGCCAGACCAACAGCAAGGTAGAAGTCCGAGGAAACTACTCTCCTGCCGCAGCAGCCATCTCCAGACTCGGGGTGGGATTTCCTTAGTAGCAGCCCCGTAGGCCCTCGGCAGATCCTACTGGACCTGCGAAAAGAGGAGGAACGACCGCCTGTCCTCCCAGCCCTACATTACCCCAGAGGAGCAGCAGCACAGCAACACTTGCCGGATTTGCTGAAGAAGGAGCAACCGCCGGTTCTCCCTCTTCTGCCACCCACCTTCGGGAGTGGGAGCATGGTTACGTCCGCCGGACTAGCTGCCGTGAGGGCATCGAGCATTCACCGAATCTCTCCTGCTCATCCCAGGGAAGGGAGCAGAGCCTTGGTAGCGTCTGCTGGGCCTGCCATAGCGAAAGCACCCGCTGAGTACTCCGCGGCTGCAACTCTCCCCCAGCAGCAGGACTGTGGTAGCATCAGGAGGACCTGCCTAGGTGAGAACATCTGCCAGACCTCTCCCTCCTGCCGCCCCTGGGATGAGTGGTGCCCCGGTAACGTCCGCCGGACTTACCAGGCAGGAGGAACGTCTGCCAGATCTCCTGCCCCCACTCCCCAGCCCGGGAGCCTGGGCAACATCCACCAGACTTGCCAGGCCAGAGGAGCTTGTTCGGAATCTCCTTCAACCCCGGCATGGAGTTCCGGTAGCGTCCATTGGACTTGCCACGCAGAGGGAGCGACCACCGGTTCTCCCTCCTCCACCAGTCTGGAGGCTCCTGCAGAGGAGCATGTCTCTGGCTCCGCCCATCCCTCCTGTGGCCAAGTGAGACATTCCTCCTCCTCCTCTCCCCATACCACTTGGGGCGGAGACTGCACCCCCACAGGTACGTCGTGGCAGGACATTCGGAGCGGACCAGTCATGGGTGTCTTGGTGACACAGCCATCCCCTCCGCGCCCCCGGACGCTGACGGACCCCCAGGGACACTGCGGCCACAGGCAACCCCTGACGGCCTCCCCTCCCCAGCGAGACCACAGCCCCTGGCCACCGAGAGGCACCCCACCAACCCCAGACTCCACTCAGCCTGAGGCAGCTCACCATACACCCATCACATCTGGGGGCTGGCATAGGGCTGCCCACCTCCTGGTCCTATTCGGCCCCAGCCCTGAGGGCCCAACTACTCCCGAGGCCTCCTCCCAGAGGGACCAGAGCAGACCTCCCTCCACACCAGTACGCCGCCTACGTCACAAGGCACACACACACCACCTGGACTGCCTCTCTCCTACACCGGGCCACCACCTGAACCTTCCGGGTCAAAACCCCTGAACAGTGAGTGTCCCCTGTATCTTAGAACAAAACCCCACCAGTGAAACGTCCCTTCTGCAATGCCCCATTCCCTGCGTAAAACCCTGCCGGAGACAGTGACTTAAGATGCGCTCTAAATACCCCCTCCCTCTGTGACAATTCCCCAGTTACAGTGTACCCCTGCTGGTGAATCTGATGACCCATGTGACTTACCTTGTGACCCTCCGTGTCCCCCCCCCCATAAATGTGAAGATTCAGTGCTCCCCATGTGTTGTCTGTGAATTTTCCCCGAGGATTTGTAATATTGGACTGATATTAAATAATGTGTGTTGCCCCAGTTGGGACATTCAGTGATCACCAGACTTTATTTCCTA
Source organism: Birgus latro (assembly GCA_018397915.1). Classification (NCBI taxonomy): domain Eukaryota; kingdom Metazoa; phylum Arthropoda; class Malacostraca; order Decapoda; family Coenobitidae; genus Birgus; species Birgus latro. The sequence continues at coordinate 28,746 of JAGKTI010007119.1, forward strand.
AGGTGTATCTCTGCTATGTTTGTGTGTTACCTTATAACGTAACATAAGGGAATCTGTAAGTGCCACATGTGGTGTTCTATATTGCACTGTGTCTGTCAATCTATGTTGATATACATGTAATACTGGTTAGCCTGTGTTTTTGCCCTGTTCCTTTGGTATATGTTCTGGTCCGGTCTTGAAGTAAAGATCCCAAGGCCTGTGCCTGTGTCTTAGGGAACAAGAAGTTGTGCCGTAAAAACACAGAGCATATCACTGGTGGCAAGCAGTGGTTCTAGAGCCGCCTAAAAGGAACACCAAGGAACACAAAGGGAAAGAATCAAAATGGCTGCCAAAACACACGTACCCATACCTAGATTCGACCATGACCAGTACGATATCGACACATACATGGGTATGATTGAACCCTTACTAGACATGGGCTTTGAACACGACAAAGAAAAAATAGCAGTCACCCTACCACACCTAGGCAAAATAGTCTCTCGCATCACTGCAAAAATCGTTCCTGGGCCCAATTCAGGCGGATCGTAACCCAGGGCTCCGCCCCACAACTAGGAAAGGTCGTCACCCTGTCACAACTCGACGCCCTCAACTATGACGGAAACCCAGATGACACCTTCATCCATGTCTGGCAATTCGTCACCGCCGCATACGTGGGGGCAGACACAGCTACCAGGGACATCCATATTTTTAATACTGTCATCAGGATCCTCCCCAGCAACGTTAGAGAGCATTTTAGCATCCACAGCCCCTCGGGAGATCTTGATAAAGATATCCAGTTGGTGCGTCATCTCCTCGCCGCTTGCCCCAACCCCCAACACATCAGGGCAGTCAGCTGAGTTCCACCACATAAACCTACCCAACATAAGCCCCGGACGTCCCCCAACCACACCATGCCTTCAACACCTTCTCCTATGCCAAGAGCCCTCTCCAACAAGCAGCTCCCAAACCAAATAGATAACAACAATTTGATTTCCATCAATCCATGGGAATTCTCAGTGTGTAACAACAGATGCCCGATTCATGACATACGTGAGTAGTTGAAGGCTTCCAGATGCAGAACTAACAACCCGAGGTGAAGCAAATTCTCCTCCAAAGACAAAGAGAATCTCGACGAAGACACCCCCACCACGGGCTACTCCGACTCCGGGGAACCAGAACCTGGCGAGGAGAACACCCCCACCCACCTGGATTTTTAGACCTGCTCCAGCACCTCCTCATTGTGGCGGGAGCCACATCACAGATATACCGACCCGCAGTCTACAACAAAATGAAGGTGAATGGGGTGAAAGCGAGGATTCTGGTTGATACACGACCGGCCAGATCTTGCCTATACTACCACTTCTACTCCTGTCACGCCTCGGCTTTCTGCCCCCTTCTCCCCGCCACCGCCCACCTCATAGACTCAGGGGACGGGCCCCTGCCTATCCATGGGGAGACCGAGGTGCTATGTGCCGAAACCCACCAGAACGTCTCCACCCACCACTGGTTCATAGTTTTCAACTCCACCTGCCATACATACGATGGCTACCTGGGCCTGGACCTCCTCCAGAGACTCCGCACTAGCATAGATTGCTACAAACGATGCCTTCACATCAAGAAATCACCAAACCCACCCAACCAGCCACTATGCACGTGCTCCACCATCACTGCCACCCACCACTCCACCCATCCTAGCACCACCCCTGTACCACCCCTAACCCCCATCCCAACCCCTGACCCACCACTATCCCCGCTACCATCGCCTCCACCCTCACCATCCCCCCCCCAACATGAGGCCTGGCTCCATCTCCATCACCCCACCGGAAGCTCTGTCTTATTCTCCCCAACCCCACTAACAGGAGCCGCTGCCGCCAACCTCCTATCCCCCACATTCCTACCTCCCCATATAGCAGCAGTACGAATTGCCAACATCTCCACCACCCCCCTTACCCTCCCCAAAAGCCTAGTAGTCGGGGACATGGAGAAAGCAGAACCATGTCCCGACCCCCCCCCCCTCCGTCCCCCACGAACACCCTACCTCCGATTCCAGACCACTTCAACCAACAGCAAGCCGACACCTTCCTACACCTCCTTCTGGACTTTCAGGACATATTCTCAATGAGACCCACAGATATCGGCCATACAACATATCTGTCCCACGAAATTCACACCACATGCAGAGCCGCCTATCCACCAACTATCCAGAAGAAAAAATCCTAACAAACGGGCAGAAAAAGACCGGCAGGTTCAGGACATGCTCAATGCTGGTGTAATTTCTCCATCTACCAGCCCTTGGTCATCCCCAGTCATCCTAGTAAAGAAAAAGGACGGCACCACGCTTTTCTGCGTTGATTACAGGTGGCTAAACGACGTTACCAACAAAGATGCCACACCCCTCCCCAGAATAGATGACTACCTCGATTCCTTGTACAGAGCGTCCTGGTTTTCCATTCTCGACCTCCAGTCAGGATATTGGCAAGTCCCGGTCTACCCCAAAGACATAGGCAAGACCGCATTCTCTACAAGCAATGGCAAGCACTATGAATTCAACGTGCTTCCTTTTGGCCTCTGTAGCGCCCCAGCAACCTTTTCCCGCCTCAGAATCCTCACCTGGGAAATATGCCCAGCATACCTAGAAGCCGTCACCGTATTCAGACAAACCTGGGCATCCCATCTCCACTGCCTTAAACAGGTCTTCCTTAGAACACGTCAAGCGGGACTCAGACTAAAACCATCCAAATGCATCCTTGCCCAATGTTCCGTCACCTTTCTTGGGCACACCATCTCCAAGGACGGCATCTCACCAGACCCTGACAAACTATGGGCCATCGTGGACATCCCTATCCCCCGGAACATGCACGAAGTCCGCACATTCCTCGGCCTTACCTCCTACTACAGGTGCTTCGTCAAGGATTTCGCCAACATACCCAAGCCCCTCCACGATCTGACCAAAATGGGCGAAGTGTTTACCTGGATACCTGAACGAACAGAAGCCTTCCGAACCCTCAAGAACAAACTCGTCACAGCCCCAGTCGTCACATTCCCCAACTGCTCCTTGCCCTTCCGTCTCTACATGGACGGCTCTCTCGTGACAATCGGGGCTGTCCTCCCCAAAATACAAGACAGACGGGAACATATCATTGCCTGTGCCAGCCGCACCCTCAACCAGGCTGAAAAAATTACACAGCCACGAAATGAGAATGCCTGGGCATCATCTGGGTGCTGGAATATTTCCAAAGCCTGGCTGTCTGGAGCCCACATCTCCATTATCACAGACCATCAATCACTCCAGTGGCTACGTCATTCAGAAACAAACAACGCCCAGGTCATTAGATGGAGAGAGACTCTAGAAGAATTCAGTTTTGACATAGGCCACCAGCCAGGCAAGCTCCTTACCAACACCGACACACTGTCCAGATTGGCCATCAAAGCCATCAACAGCGCCCCGAGCCTCTTGCAACAATAGCAAGACAGAATCCGACCAGACTGGATTCCCCATCACATATTCTCCAAATTTCAGTGGCAAGGAGACCACCTTTACACGCCATCCGGACACGTAGCCTTCAACCCACACACAGCCCTGGACGCCCTTAAACAATTACACTTTGACAACGAGATCCACCTAGGAACAAAAAAACTCACGCAGGTTTTTAACTACATCTACTGGACACCTAATCCCTCCCAACTTGCCAAACAAGTGGTGCAAGCCTACCGTGCTTGCTCCCAGGGAAAAGATACCACCAGAACAGTAGGCCCCTCCAGACACATTCAAGCCAACAAACCTTGGCAGCTCCTCGCTGTCGATGTAATCGGACCACTCCCACCTAAATCAAGCTACAAGTACATCATCACCTTCGTCGACACCTACTCCAATTTCCTCATCACCTGCCGCACCAAGGAACACCATGCGGTTGCAGTGGCAGACGCCCTGTTACGCCATGTGTTCCCATACTTCGGCATTCCCCATGCCCTTCATTCCGTCAACGCATCTGAGTTCACTAGCAAGATATGGGCACAACTCGCCGAAACATTCGGGTACACCATTTCCCAATCATCCCCCTACTATCCCCAAGGAAACAACATCTGTGAAAGGAGCCATCGTACCCTATTCAACCAAATATGCACACGGATACAACAAACACAAAACGAAGACTGGCCAGCCCACGTGAAAATCTTACAGTGGGGAATGAACTAATGCCGCCACGAGGACGGCATCATCCCCCACGAAAGAGAATTTGGTGAAACACCCCTACTCTTGCTGCTCCGCAACCACCTACAGCTTCCATCCACCCCCCCCCCCACCTCCGACCCCTTACATCACCTTAAGCACAATTTACAACACCTGCAAAATGCGCAAGATCATAAACCAGACCTGATCCCCACCAACCCCTACAAACCTGGCGACGTCGTCATGGTGGCAAAACTCCCAACCACACACAAGTTATAACCACGGTAAAAAGGACCCTTCCCAATCATCAAGGTCCCAAACCCCTACAAAGTACAATACAACATCACAACAGCACCCGCACCTATCGAAACCGACATGTGCGTCACTTCCAACCCCTCCCCCCCTCTCATCCACCCCCCGCCTCTCTTACCCCGCGCACAACTTCATCACCTACCCACATCCACAACGATGATCATTCTTCTACTATGCCACACCTTCCACCTCTTCCCCCTCACCTAGCATCCCCTCTTCAACCTCTCCCCTCCACACACACTCCTCCGACTCTCCACCCACCTCTAACACACCACCCGGCTCCAATGACCTCACCTCACCTCACCTCCCACCCCCCAACACAACGCTAGCACCGCAAAATCAAACCCCACGCGACCTGCCCGCCATGAGGTCACCAACCAGGCCACAAACACACCCACAATCTCCAACACCGAACTCTCCGCCACCAGTACAGCACACCACCACTTCCCCGTCATCCAGGGCCCCAACACCCACCACCACACCTGTCCCCACCACCACTGGACCAACGTGGGCCGCCCACCACGCCGCCCACTACCGCCATCCCAGCACACCCACACCCGTCACTACAGCCACTCCGACACCAACCGCACACACCACCCCTCCCTCAACATCCACCTCTCTTCTGCCCATGCACACCCACACCCCACCACCACGAACAACACACGCCCACAGCTCCCCACTCATCTCCTCACCACCCACACCTGTCCTGACCACTACCAGGACCCGATCAGGCCGCCTATCGCGCCCACCTGCCAGATACGCCCCCACTCCATCACCACCGAGCATATCACCCACCCACAACCACCACAAACCACCCACACCAAACACCAACTCCCTCATCCTGCACCATGTGGATTGGAATATTCCACTGATCAAGCCCACTAATCGGATTAAGGCAATTTACTCTCATAAAAGCGGGACAGCTACACGCATCTCCAGTTTCCAGCCATCAGCCAAGGAACACGCATCTCACTCCCCACCACCCGAGATTAAGATCAGGCATATACTGTGGACTCCTGCCGGAGGACAAAAACACCGACTGAGGGGGACCTCGCAGCTACTTAACCTCCTCCAAGCAACAGACCAACCCTCGGTCTTAGAAGTCATATGCAACCACCACCAGGAGCCCCACCTGCCCACGCTACACTGGAACAAACTCCTCCGCCACCTCACCCCCATCTGACAGACGGCCAAGTCCGATACCTCCCACCTCCAGCTACGGGGATGTGACTTCGACCCCCGCGAAGGTGGTAAAATGTGCACCAACACCGACACCTCCACCCTACAAGGAGACGATGGGGAGGTTACCACCACCCTACAAAAGGGCACCGGACAGGTGACCTTACCTTCCAGGCCACACCGGCCCACGTCACCTTCTTCCATATGCTCCTTCTCCCCACAACCAGACCAACAGCAAGGAAGCAGTCCGGGGAAACTACTCTCCTGCCTCAGCAGCCATCTCCAGACTCGGGGTGGGATTTGCTTAACAGCGGCCCTGCATAGGCCCTCAGCAGATCCTACTTAACCCGCGAAAAGAGGAGGAACAAACCGCCAGTCTTCCCAGCCCTACATTACCCCAGGGGAGCAGCAGTTCAGCAACATCAGCCGGATTTGCTGCCAATGGAGTGACCGCCGGTTCTCCCTTTCTGCCACCCACCTTCGGGAGTGGGAGCATGGTTACGTCCGCCGGACTAGCTGCCGTGAGGGCATCGAGCATCCACCGAATCTCTCCTGCTCATCCCAGGGAAGCGAGCAGAGCCTTGGTAGCGTCTGCTGGACCTGCCATAGCGGAGGCACCTGCTGGGTACTCCACGGCTGCAACTCTTCCCTGGCAGCAGGAACGTGATAGAGTTCACCGGACCTGCCTAGGTGAGAACGTCCACCAGATCTCTCCTTCCTGCTGCCCACAGGACAAGTGGTGCCCCCGTAACGCACTTACCAGTAGGAGAAGCGTCTGCCAGATCTCCTGCCCCCACTTCCCAGCCCGGGAGCCTGGGCAACGTCAGCCATATTTGCCAGGCTGAAGGAGTTTTTTTGGAATCTCCTCCTTCGACCCCAGCGCGGAGTTCTGGTAGCGTCCATCGGACCTGCCATGCAGAGGGAGCGACCACCTGTTCTCCCTCCTCCACCAGTCGGAAGCTCCCGTAGAGGAACACATCTCTGGCTCGGCTCATCCCTCCTGTGGCCAAGTGAGACGTTCCTCGCTTAAGAGCAGTAAGGTGCCACATGAATGGAAGCTTGCCAACGTAACCCCAATATTCAAAAAGGGCAACAGAGCCCAACCAGAAAACTACCGCCCAATTAGTGTAACATCGGTGGTTTGCAAATTGCTCGAAACTATTATCAGAGACAAGTTTGTGAAACACTTAGAAACAAGCAATCTCATCAAAGATTTGCAACATGGTTTTCGTAATAATCACTCTTGCCCCACGAATCTGCTGGACTTTTTCAATGATATACTGAATATGTATGATGAGACTAAATCTGTTGATGTGGTCTACCTAGGTTTTCAAAAGGCCTTTGACAAAATTCCACACAAAAGACTCCTTCAGAAGCTAAAGGCACATGGTTTCAGCGGCAATGTTCTTGGTTGGGTAAAAAATTGGCTCTCTGGACGAAAGCAAAGAGTTGTAATTAATGGAAAAGAGTCAGACTGGATAAACGTTACAAGTGGAGTGCCACAGGGTTCCGTGATAAGTCCTATTCTTTTCTTAATATATGTAAATGATATTGATGAAGGATTGTGTTATAAAATTTCAAAATTTGCTGATGATACTAAAATAGGTAACAGAGCAGATACAGTACTACAAAGGCAAGCAATTCAGAGAGATCTTGATCAGCTGTTTAACTGGGCCCAAGTTTGGCAAATGGATTTTAATATTAATAAATGCAAAGTACTAAACATTGCCAGTAAAAATGTAAGTGCTAGTTATAGCATGAATAATGTCCAGCTTGATAGGGTAAACCACGAAAAAGACTTAGGAGTTATAATAACAGACGATTTGAAACCAAGCAAACAATGTACAGAAGCAGTGAAAAAGGCCAACAAATTGATTGGATTCATAGGCAGAGCATTTGAATATAAGTCCGATAATATCATCCTCACTTTGTATAATTCCTTAGTACGCCCGCACTTGGAGTACTGCGTTCAGTTTTGGTCACCATATTATAAAAAGGATATGGAAAAGCTTGAAAGAGTGCAGCAAAGGATGACAAAAATGATACCTAGATTGAGAAATAAACCGTACGAGGAACGTTTAGAAGCCTTGAATCTCTTTACCTTAACTAAACGGAGGATACGAGGAGATTTCATTCAAGTATTTAAAATATTCAAAGGACAAGATAACATGGCTGTCAATAAATACTTCACAGTTGATCACTCGAATTATACTAGAGGCAATGGGTATAAAATAACTGGCAAACGATTCCAGTCACATGAAGCTAAGCATTTCTTCTTCAATAGAGTTGTAAATATATGGAATAAATTGCCCTCCAATGTAGTAAATTGTAATACAGTACTAACCTTTAAAGGTCGCCTGGATAAATATTTGTCGTCTAACCCCCAGCTTACTATGTTTACTCCTGAATAAAGCACTTGTATAAATTTTTATTTTATTCTACTCTTTTAGAGCCTGGATCAATTTACTAAATGCAAATATATGCACGGTGATAATGTTTTAAGTTTCTTCCCGCAGAGCCCAACTGAGACCACGGGATCACTATATTTACGTGTATCTGTAACTTTTGAATTCCTGCAGAGTCCAACTGAGACCACGGGATTATTAGCTATATTCACGTGTATCTGTTTCTTTTGAATTCCCGTTGTTATGTCTACAGTCTCATCGTCTGCAGACATCCCATCAACTCAGTGTACCCATACATACAGTAGTGTCATGCGTTATTTATTTATTCAGTTATTCATTGTACTTTACTACTTTCTCTTTCAGGTTATTCATACTGGTAGCTTATAGATAATGTATTATATAATGTAGCTTTTCCTTTTCAGTCTTTCCTATGAAATTTCCATATCAGTTTTTCCATGCTGCATAGTGGTCTTTCTCACTTTTTCTCGCCAGTTTTGGCTGGAGGGTTTGGAGGTAGGGGGATCCTTCTTGCTTTGCTATCCTTATCCTTCAGCATGTAGAGTTAGATCTTGTAGTCATAGTCTAATCTGTTACAAACAGCCTCGAAAGGACCATAGGGTCTGTTGATGTTTGCTTTCCTATTTACTCCTATGTACTTCTATGTACTCCTTTCCCCATACCACTTGGGGCAGAGACTGCACCCCGACAGGTACGTTGTGGCAGAACGTTTGGAGCAGACCAGTCATGGGCATTGTCACGAATTTTCTACATCGCAACGTTATGTTAAGTAGATCGTGAGATCGAGCGATAAATTTTGAATTGTCGGTTCCGCCTGAACCGTTACGCCCGTCGCGCCATCTCCCCGTGGCGCTCACCGTGCTAGGTATTCAAATTGGAGCTCAGTCTGTCTTTAGCCACGGAACGAGCAGGTCGCGCCCACACGAAAAGCTCGAGTGATCATTTTTCTTAGCGATTTCAGATTTCAGCTTGTGTCGGCGTGTTACCGAGCTCCCACCAATCTTTGGTGATCGACTGCAGTACAGTCACATCCATACCGATTAGTATTTTCCTGTTTTCCTAGGCTTAAGCTTTTTGAGATATTTAGCTGTTTGTCTGAGTGAGTGAGTGCATTTCTTTTCCCTTGATTTGAACTGGAGTCCTGTAACGTAAATTTATTTGCTTGTATTTAATAAATTTACAGTTCGTTTTTTGAGCTTTGTTAAATGTAACAGTCGTGTTTAATTTTCCCACTTATTTAATATAGTTTTGCTACTCCACATTAGCACAACTCT
>JAGKTI010007120.1:0-38077 GCA_018397915.1 Birgus latro
AAAAAAAAAAAAAAGTTGACTGGGTGAACCTTGGCCTCGTGTACCTTCGTTGGGGAAGAGAAAGGCAACACCTGGGGGTAAATTGTAAACCACCTGATGAACGTAATATGTGCCTGTCTTGTGAATGCTGATCAGGCTTTATAACACGTTATGCTGCCGGACCACACCTTAAACTCTCACTTCTGCTGGCTAATGATGTGAAACAGTTTTAGCATCAGTATTAGCTTTTGGTAGCTTTTGTTCCCACTTCATTTATAATTAAGTTTAATCTTTTATTACTGACTCCCAAATATTATCTTCACCATCACCATTATTATTGTTTTGTTCCCACTTCTTCCATAACACATTACATCCTGCAGTCACTAACGATATTCAGAGCGTCAGACACGTTCCATCATTACCATGTACCGGACTTCAAATATCGGTACATCAAAATTCGGCGACTTGCCATCACCTACGCGGTATATGACTTAAGCGTCCAACCTTAAGTCTCCTGATGTCCTAGAATCCACTTATCATAGCTACTGTACTGGGTTTCCTGCGACCTTAGCCTACCAGGCTACACGCGACATCAAGGCTACCATACTTAATGCGCAGTGCAGACGGTGACGTCATTTCCTTACACATGGTCCTACTCCTGACGGGATAGCAGACGCAGAAGGACCGTATTCTGTCACGCGAGATTCGTAACACCTTTTCCTTAGCGATTTATTCTGTGCATTCTTCCGAGATATTCCCCTGCATGCTACTGATGCAAACTATGTCTATGCGATATTAAAACGAACTACCAGTAAGCAGCATAACGTTAAGGTGTGATGCAAATTAAATCGCCAGGAATATATGAGAACGTTAAGATGTGATGCAAATTAAATCGCTTAGGAAAATATGCCACGAAGTATCCCGTCACCTTGCATACGGGTCCTTATCTCGCTTACTAGTTCATTTAAGACAGCACGTTTACCCCTTCAGCCCGTGGACGTGGTTATCATTTAGGCCTATGTGTAGCTAACACCAGATGATTTTATTGGTCTCAAGCAAGTTTAGGTTACGTACCGGTACTATACTTCTTTCACCCTCACCTGGCCTACGTTTTCGTTCCTTTGCAGCTTACGAGTATTTCACGCAGCCCAGTGACAAAATACTACGGCTCAACATCCTTTCCACGGCACTTCTCCGTGACTACGACCATATTCTAGCGTTAATCTTTTGCTTCAACTGAGCATTAAAAATACAAAGCTTGAAAGAACTTTACCTCCTTTCCACAGCACATCTTCGTGACTACGACATACTCCGGCGTTAATCATTTACACCTCAGTATTCAAGACGAAAATATGGCAATTTTCAGCCAAGTTAGAGCAAAAGGAGTATATTAACTTGAACTCTCCAGATAGCTACTGCCACTGCCACCACCACTACCAGTATGTACCAGTTCTAGTACAAAACATATCCGGCCAGCCAACATACACTTATCTGCCCAAATGCCATTCAATGAAGGAAGGCACGGCAGCTGTGTGTGTGTGTGTGTGTGTGTGTGTGTGTGTGTGAGAGAGAGAGAGAGAGAGAGAGAGAGAGAGTGTACCAGTGAACCGATTATAATTACTCTTAACCGGTGCAACAGGCTAAACCAGATGATCTATAATTTTATCAAATCCTGGGCTACAATAACATACACTAACTACCTCGTACTGGTATCTATGGGAAGATGTAATTTGTTCATAGTAGGCCTACCTGCCAAACATCCCAAAACTCAAGGATATTATCGTATTATATATTTTATCTTATTTTTTCGGTATCCCATAAATCAAGAGAAATTATTACAGACATACTTGTCATACTAGCTAATGCCTGCCTCATGGTTATTATCGTATCGCATTTTTACTTAAAAAAAATTATTATACACATACTTTTCCAGTCTCCATTCCATACTAGCTCATATTACTTTTCATATATTCAAACTAAGGTATATTCCCAATCCATATATACAGGAAATTATTACCGTAGGACTACATCAGAATTTTTACTTTTCAATTAAAAAAGCGAGACAAAACGTAACTGTTCCTTTACTTTAAAACAACGATAAGTGTACACTGATACTGATAATCACACCGGTACTGCACCTAGGCTATATTAACAGCGATAGCTAGACACTTTACATCCAAATTATAAAAAATACCCCGTACAATAAGTTTTAATCTCGGCTTACACACTCCACTAAGCTTGATACATGGCTACAAGCAGTTTCATGAAGCCTCTGAAATGAACATAATCGTAGACCTTAGTAAATAATAATAAAATCGTAGACCTTAAATCAAGAGTAGTTCCAAATGAAGGAAAAAATGCACACCATAGCTATAAGTGGGTTAGTTACTTGTTTCAACATAGTACAAGCGCCAGGTATATATTTCTTGCCCATCGCCGCATTTTTTCAAAGGTAACACACACACACGCACACAGCTACCGTATAAGCTATACACACGTATTAATCTCTGCTCAGTAACGACCCTTCCTACCACGATTCCTTAAACGCCAACATCCATCATCCCGTCTAAGACCTTAAGCTACCCATCTTCCCTCGTTCTTCCGCCTCCAGCTTACATCTACAGCCACTATTAAATTATTATGATTGTGTGTGTGTGTGTGTGTGTGTGTGTGTGTGTGTGTGTGTGTGTGTGTGTGTGTGTGTGTGTGTACAGACAAGCTGTTTAGGCTTAGGTCAGGATATCAGTCTCTAGTTTTCCATTAGCATTAAAAACGCTGGAATATAATGAAGATTTAACTCCTTCACAACGATGACGTTACAAATTAAATTCTTTGCCATCACTAAACTATCTTGTTCAGGTTACGATTAGTATGTGCTTTTACTGGAGGTGGTTGTACGTACACAGCCTTCGTTAACCCCTTCACTACGAGAAGTCAGTGCTAAATAAAATCATGTGGGTGTAACATTAAAAAGGTTACAAGAATTCCATACTAGCCCATTCTTGTTATCGCTTATCATTATCAAACCGGGATCAACGTACGGTTATAAAGCTTACCAGTTAGATATCAACACTTAGTGATACTGTTATGAGCATTAACGGTGACTAAACATCAAAATACGATTAAGAGAACGGTATGATCACACTTCTGTCCATATTATTTTCATTACAAAAATTTTCCAGTTCATGTATTACACTACGGTATACATATAATTATTGCTTTCTCTCAACTATTCTTTTATTTCTGGGAGCCAAATTAGTTCTTCAGGTCTCTTACAAATTCGTGTATTTCTTTATCTACTGAATTTAATAACCACGTCTGCTCTCTCTCTCTCTCTTGTGACCGTCAGCCATAACTCGTGCTAAGTGCGAGTCATACACATCAGTATTTGAAACTTTTTGACCGCTGGGTGCAAATGTCATAGAGTAGAGGAGAGAGAGAGAGAGAGAGAGAGAGAGAGAGAGAGAGAGAGAGAGAGAGAGAGAGAGAGAGAGAGAGAGAGAGAGAGAGAGAGAGAGAGAGTAGGGTAAAGTAGTTGTAAAACAACCTCATATGCAGATTTTTCCTCCTTACTAAACCAGGCTTCTATCAGTATTACGCGAGGCTAACAAACTTGTGAATTAAACAGATCTACAGTACAAGGAAAAGGTGTGTGTGTGTGTGTGTGTGTGTACTTAATCGGCCGCAATATGAATTTCCCATACATACCACAAGAGTTATGTACCGTACCTCACGAAGCCTGTGAGTTATCTTAAGGACTGGTATTTGATTAGCCTACTGGAAAATACCGGGTAACGATAGCCTAAGACGGTAACTGAGGTCATTATCCAACTGGACGTTGACATAGAAGCTTCGTTATACCGTATAGGCTACTGGTCATGTCCGATATAGCCTACAATAATACACCTAATCTATACATTACAGGGTTGTTTACAAATTACCTGGACGCACCTAGTCGAATAATAATAAAGGAAGTAAATAAGTACTGTAGTAGTAGTAGTAGTAGTAGTAGTAGTAGTAGCAGCAGCAGGAGGAGGAGGAGGAGGAGGAGAAACTAATCTTACGGTTTGAGCTATTTTCAGAGGAACTAATCTCGCGGCCGGAATTAGTCTCACAGCGGGAACTGATCTCGGTTAGAACTACTCTTACGTTTGGAACTAATCCCACGGCCAAGTCCACGGCCTTGGTATACGGCCATGCTTTTTCCAGCGAAATTTCATCACCTAACCTATGCTACCTGTGAGCTTTCTTTAAACCGCATCTCAAATCTGATAAAAAGCTCCCGTAATCAAACTAAAATTATCTCTAGGTGTTCCCGATCCTGCAACATTTTAAAATTCCTAGTTCACATATAGAGGGAAGGTGAAATTCGTCAGCCAACAAGTGTCACGTTCACTCCCGCCAAAATATGAAAACTCCCAAAGCTGCAACTGTAGCTACGTCTCATAAGCAACTATTAATATTACTTCTTTGACATCTCTGCGGGAATTTGATGAGGCAATAATACTACACACGTCTCCTTCACTTTTTTGTCACAATCTTCCGCCAAATCTTACCCTAAACTCATGGTTGCAATCCTGACAACCAGATACCCTTAGCCCTCTAACGTGACATCTTTTTAAAATCTGATACAACATTTATAAACACGTAGCTCATTCTTATCCAGGCCAGAAATATCTACATATTCATTCACTATCACCTAAATCCTATGGTAACTACAAATTTGATATAGGCTAGTAAAATCATCTCTCCCTGGCATTTCCACAGGACTTTGAAGCAACAAAAACACCGTTCGTTCCAGTCTACGCGGAAGGGGAAAAAATGAGCCAGTGTAAGCCATTGAGTTTCCCATCAATATGCTTGTATGAACGTCATTCGTAGCCTGTAAATCTGATAGCTAGCTAGCTTATTCAGAATGTCTCTACTTCGTATCCCTGAAGGCTTACGCACATTTCCGTCGGCTAAGGATGCTCCCTAACACATTTTCCTTAGAAATTTAGTTTGCTTATTACACCTCACTGTCCTATTCTGTGTTGTACAAATTCTTCAAGTACCTTGATGAAGCACCATCTCTGAACACGTAGCTTAATCCAGTCCAAGTACGAGGTGAAAACAGCATCTGTTCTCCCGCCAAAATTTGAATGCCATCTCACCTACCCTAAACCGAAGCTGCAAATCTAGTACAATGCTACCAACACCCTCAACCTTCAAATCTCTAAGGAAATTTGATGTGGCAATATTTCTTAACACGTACGACAGCTCAGTCATATCAAGAAGTTTAAATAATCAGCTACCGGTAATGTCATCGTTTTTCCCGCCAAAATCTGAATACGTACCGGTAGTCACTACAAATCCATTTAACAAATGCTAATATTACCTTTACCTTGGCATCTCTAAAGGCCAGTGATGCAGCAATATTTCCTTAACGTGCTGCCCATTCAAATCCAGACGGGAAAAAGTGAAAACACCTCACACGCGGTAAAGTGAAAGGGATAATGTGACGACTTTCGCCCACTGCACAAGATGGCGGTTATCGTTGGGCGCAAGAAATGTCACTACAGTACACTTATGAGTTAGGCCTATGTCAAAGAATAGTAGCAGATTTGCTATCAGCCGAACCCTTCAATACGATCTCTTCATTTGCATTAGTACGGTATATACCAAGCTTACAGTAGGTTATAGTATAGTATGATCACTAGAGAGAGAGAGAGAGAGAGAGAGAGAGGTAAGGAAGGGGTATATGTATGTTGGTGAGTTTGACCCGCGAAAATGATCAAGACCAGATAAATATTGCAAATGAGTGCGTGAGCAATGGTGATAAAGCTGAAGGAATTGATAGGGAACTGAAATGATACATAAATCATGTTTCTTCCTTTGACATTCCCCTTTTGAACGTGTCAGCGGACGGTATGACTGCATTTTTCATCTATAAGCATATTGTTTTGCTAGCAATTAAATGTTTGAATGACCGTATGGCCTCATTTCAACAGGCATGCTACTTTTGCACTTCTCTTGATTTAAAGACCCTACCTCACCCCATCTAAGGGTTGCGATGATAAAAATAAAGAAAAAAACTGACGAAGCATCGAGTGGTTGGGCTCGGGTAGAAGCGAGAATAGGCTGGGCTGGATAGGGTCATAACTCATCCAACACTCAAGCATCCATCACACACGCACTGACAGAGAGAGAGAGGGGGGGGGGGGGAGGCTGCCCATTAAACAGATACCGGTACAAGAAAATAAGAATCATAATGAAAAGCGTCAAAAAATAAAGACGATAAAAATTTACTGGCGGGTAATGGTAACAAGACAATATGAAAAAAAAAAAAATGTTCACCCTTTCAGCTCGAGGACGTAGCTATTCACCTGACGAATTTATGTAGCTGAGACCTTAGAAATAAAGTTGCCGGGATAGATATCAATAAAATGTAATAAAAGAATGACATGTTCGATAGACTGAACACAGAGCAAAGTACTGGTAATTAAAGAACAATGGAACAGGAGATGAGTAAGTACAGTAACCTTCTTGTACCCAGTAATGTACAAATGTAACTGAATACAGAAATATTACATAAAAAGCATAAGCACAAATGTAATATAAGGTACGTTAACAAGACAATACAAGACAAAATTCAAATGGCCAACAAAAAATGCGATCAAAATTATATATACCGGTTACGATACTAATCTAATTACAGCTTCAGGTAAATTATATTCTCTCTCTCAAATGGTAGAACAAAAATAACAACGGCGCCTAGAAGTGATTATCTTTTAATGTCTGACAATACTCTGAAGGATAAATAGAAGCTAGTTTATACCGGTCACATAAAACAGCAAATAAATATACACGACAAGAATAGAAGAACGACAGAGTAAAATACCTAAGATAAACAGATATCCGGCAGCGTGCAGGCAAATATATCACACACACACACACACACACACACACACACACTCGATTAATATACAATGAAGGTACAGCCAGACAACACTAATTATACATGATGCCAATGATTACAGCTCCAACAAATAAAAATCCTTAATCATAAGTCGTAATAATGTCAAACCGGTTGAGAACAAGAGACACGTGCTGCCGGCAAGATGGAGTAGACACAACAAAAAATAAAGCAAGAAAATTGAAGAATACACATAAGTTGCATGTATTCAGTAAAAAGTGTCAAAATGTGCTAGACTATTACAATAACAGATAAAATGTAATGTTCCAGGTTAGGGTTGATTAGGCCTATGCTAAAAATCCGGTACATCGGTTACAGCTGCACAAATTTCAAAATAGTGTGAATTCAAATAATGTACCAGTACATCAAGAAATCGTAACAATAAACGGCCTACTAAAATCATATAACTTAATAACGTTACCTGACTTGAAAGAAGGTGGGAGGAAAAAAATGGGGGGACGCGTTAGTACCAATGGGGGTGTATGACAATCTACTTAATGATTAACGAGACTGCAATTGCTAACTTACCTCCTCATGCAGACCCAACTGAGCTGCTGACAGTGCACACAGACACGCCAGACAGAGAAGGATAGCCTCTCCTCGCAGCACCCAGGCCATCTTCACGCCACCCGATAATATAAACTAAATTCGCGTAACTTTTAAAAATGGTTTGCGCAAAACTTGGTTAAATAAACACATAAATCACTAGGCATTCACATTGTGATTGCTTTTCGGTTTGGCCACAGTGTCTGGTACATAATTACTTATGATTACCGGCAATTTGTTTGAGGTCAACAGCACAAAATCGACAGGAAAGTCAGCACCACGAGACGACCCTGGAGGAGAGGCGACGCGCAACTACCCTCTCCCCTTGCTCTCCCGACACTGAAGTGACTGACGTCGGTACCCTCCAAAGTAAAGAGGCAGACGGTCTCGAGAGTCGTTTGGTTGCCAGCGATGGACATCAGTAATTATTTAAGCCCCTTGTCAGTGCATAACCTTTGATAAAAACGTTTCAGTAATGCTATGCATGTATTGATATCGATAATTTCATGTTACTCGTCATATATCCGATATATCTAGTTGACTGGAAGTAGGACTAATTTAGAATCCTTGATGACCGTTAACAACCTCTGATTATCACATCTTACGCATGCTTCAGATATTCTTGAAAATATGTAATCTCCATCACCTTGCAATGTATCACTTGGGAAAACAAGGGGTGACATTCCTAAACAGTGCAACATCAGAACATTCAGCTCTTTATAGCGCTACAAGCAAGGCGTTT
Organism: Birgus latro; assembly: GCA_018397915.1. Taxonomy (NCBI): domain Eukaryota; kingdom Metazoa; phylum Arthropoda; class Malacostraca; order Decapoda; family Coenobitidae; genus Birgus; species Birgus latro. The sequence continues at coordinate 8,223 of JAGKTI010007120.1, forward strand.
AGATGTGACAATATCCTTCCCAAGCCTTTATTTGTTCAATGTTTGTGGCATTAAATTCGAACAACTGTGAAATACCTGTTTAGGGGAAGGAAGTAGTAAGGCGGATTATGAACAGCAAGGTCACTACAGTCGTTTTTTTTTTTTTTAATCTAACGGAACTGGACAATTTAAAACGAGTAAACAGTTTTGGCTGCGTGAATTCTATGAACCTTAGCTACGTGTAAGGAATGCGCCTCCTTGGTTACTAGTCAAAATTATCGACTACACTTGGCCATCAACCGAGCTGAAAGGGGATGAGAGATTTTCGCCAGGTGAAATTAACCCGGCTATAGTACCCTCTCATTCTTTCCAAACGGTGTATACAGTAATTTTTACTGATGTTTCTACGGTTTATGAACACCAAATTTCGCAAACGCTCTGGCTGAAGATGGCAGAATGGAGGGGAAGACTGGGTGAGGTGGAGGAAGGAGGGAAAGGCTGGGTGAGGTGGAGGAAGGAGCAGGAGGAATGGCGAGGAATTGGTGACATTTGCGAGAGATGGGGGAGGAGGATCCATGGAGAAGGGTAGAGGGGTTTAGACAGAAGGGAGGCGGCTAGGTAGGTTTGGAAGACGCTCTGGAATGGGTTCGAGCCCCACTGACAGCTACCGAGATAGTGGGGAATGTAAAGATGAGGGGTTGGGTAGCGAGAGAGAGAGAGAGAGAGAGTATGAGTTCAAAGGTAAGAAGGAGAGTCGAGCAAGGAGAGGGAGAGGGGAGAAAAGATGATAGTGGATGGGGGAGTTCAGTGGGAAGGGGATAGGGGTAGTGGGTGAGGGAGGGGGAGAAGGTGGGACACAGTGAGGGCTCCATATTTGGAAAAGAGTAATAAGCATGAATTTAACTCATATTGGGGCTATCATCTAAGCAATTCAAATTTCCCGCCAAAAACTTAAATCCGCCTCTGCACGACTACATTGTTTCCCTTTGACTTAGTCGATTACATTACACTTATAAACATAATGCTTAAGAGCATTTGAAGTATATTGCAAACAAAATATAAAATGAGGCTAGTAACGACGATCTTGGCGGGAAAAGAGAAATTACATTTCCCAAAGCTCCAGGCTAGTAGATCAGTACTTCCCAAAACTATCAGTAGGTTATCATTTTACACTTTCTAATAGTATGGGCAATCAAAACGGTCAAAATAATGACGTACTGTACAACAAAATCATTATGGTACAAAGGCAATAAATAGTGCACTGGTACTAGTTTTGAATCCATTTTTTTTTTTCCTTCCTACTCTGAGCATAGACTTGACAACCTGTTCCCTGAGGTCCAGCAGTCCTCCTCTGTAGCTCATTCTTCACATGCCATACCTATAAAGTATCTCCCTCAACAAGAAAAATAAATCAAACTCCAGGCAAGTACAAAAATTACTTTATTATCACGTATGACCATGAATGGACATAATGCTTAAAAGATACACCAAAAAATTGTGGGCAGTCTTGACAGCTGACAACTCGGCGAGACAGGGTCGTGTTAAGGCAAAGAACAACTTATTTTGCCTTCCACTTGTATTGCAGAGGTTTTAATTCTACTCTTCCACTTCACACTCCACTTTGCATGAGTTTTGAATCCTCCCCTCCACATCTAGGTGACCATACATTTTCTATCTTTAACCACGGTCTATCTATCTTCTATCTATCTTCTCAATCTATCTTCCTCTTCTCAATATATCCTCTTTGTTTCTAATCTTTCATAACGGTACACACTATCTTCTCTTCTCTTTTCCTATCTTCTCTACCTATCTTCCATTTTTCAAAATCTCAGTAATGGTACAGTATTCCCATCATTAAAGTCACTATGTCTTGTATTCTTCTCTTCTCGTCTTCTGCATCTCAAAAAATCTTACTACAGGATTAATTATCCTCCCTTACACGTCTCACTAAAACAACAGTATTCCAATCTTTCAATTATTCATGAAAGTTTGCATCCATTCTTCTACTCCTCAATACTATCAATCTTCTCTTCCTGTCTTTCATATATTTTAACTATATGCATAAATTTCTCCTCCCTTGTCTCATGAGTCTTCTGTTCCACTTCTTACCAAACTTAACATATCACTAACATTCATGTCTTTCAATGCCATTTAATCTTGCAAAAGTTTGATTCCTCTCTTTCACATCTTGTTAATCTTCTATTCCTGTCTTTCACTACTCTATTCATCTTGTGCATATTCAATGTCTACCTTCCACTTCTCACTAATCTTGCAATAATCAATTTCCATTCTTCACTTTCAAAATGTACCAGTTTCCTTTTGTAAATAACTCTGATCTGTTTCATTCAAATCCTCCATCACTTTATCCTACTTGTTTCTTCTCTTTCCTTCTACACAATCCTTCTTATGACACTTTATCAAGCCTGGAAATTCACTGTTACAAAGAACATATTGAATTTCAGTTCTTCCAACATCTTACAACTATATCCACACAGTATTGTACATAAATTTCTTCCTATTTTTCCTTCTAACATGAAGTCCTTAATCTCTCCTCCCTAACAATATACCATCCAAGTAGCTAAGTTTCTTCATTACCAAGAGTAACAAAATGTTACTGTACTCCAAGTTATGGGGCACTACATTCAATGTCATCGTAATCTTGTTTGGGATTGTAAGCGTATGTTTTTGCAGTCATACTCAGCATACCTTGAACATGCCAGATATCTAACAGTATTGCTGTTTCATCACTGAATACATTTTTATGAAGTTACACCAATTACGAAGTCATTTTCAGTTCCATAATTACTGGTAACTCATTAACAAAAGCTCTACTTTTCTGATGTCTTAAAGATTCACTGCAGACTGTTTTCATATTACAGTTAACTCCATTTTGTTTGAAAAGCACTGTACATTACTTTATATCCATGGCAATGATGATATTCATGACATATGATTACACTTTATGATCATGCAAAAAATATACACAAAAACTACATGAGTACAATGATGCCATTCTTCCACACAGCATCACGTCAACATCTCACTATGGAAGGGAAAACAAATGGTACCGGTAAATGAGAGACACAGACCCCAAATCAACACCAGCACAGGAAAATGACATTCAAACGTGTTGGTAGAAACGTAGAAAAACCCTTGCTCAACCTTTATACACAAATGGACTGGCAAAAGATGCAACTGGAGTAAAAACCTCTTTACAGAATACATACAGAAAGTTACAGTCAACTGACTGTCACCATCTGCTAAAAAATCAAGAAAAAGTTGTACTAAGTGCCTGCTTCTCCCATTGTCACTCCTTACAAAACAGATCAATTTACAAAAACCTAAGCATTTGAACAGTAGGCACAACAGCAAGCACTACACAATGAAGGGAAAAATAAACCTTAGATAAATTATAAACTGTAGTTGCACCTTGCCACTCAGTCTTTTACTTCAACGAGACTGCTGTGGGTCGGTTCTCTGGCATTTCTTTGCTCTGAACTTTCACCCAGATAATATCTGCACTATAACATACTAAACTCATTCATATTCATTACCGCTGCTAGCCATATGACATACCAATAATATCAACATTTCAATGACACAACACTTACAATAATTATACCAGTCACTTAACACAAACCTGAGATCTATAAGGAGTCCAGTACTTGAGAAATTCTAGCTCATAAACACATGCACTTATCACCAACTATAGCCTCTGTGAAAGGGACACATAGATAGACAAAGTTTATGAGTCTTCTCCCTCCTGCCAATCCAATGTTTCTTTGCCTCCAAAAAAGGATCTTCTTACCTCACAACAAAATTCTTCTTTATATTCACATCTTTTCTATCTATCCACAGCCATATGCCTTAATCCTGGAGGAAGTGGTTGCAGAAAAATTGCCTCCTTGCCACCCTGTCCTCTGCTATCAGGCTGCCTTCTCTCAACCTCACACCACCACCCTAATTCATACGGCATATTGTACCTCTCTATCACTCACTAAAAATACCCTCCATGTACTTCCTATAAGGAAGTTGATAACCTTCGTTCTCTTTACTCCCTAGTGCAAATATCATCAGTTTCATATCAAACTGAAGCAAGCTGAAGTAGAGAAGCACTATGGACCCCTCCCACACATCCCCTTCTTACAAATGCTGTACAATTAATTATCTACACTTAAAACTGATTGTCCCACGAGCCTGACCCTTGCCTAAGATAGGTGGGTCAGGCCGAGGGAGGACAGAGATCCTTCTAAAACACCCACACCCTTTTAGGATGTGCAAGTATGGTGGCACTATTCCAAAATATTCTCACTTTTCCATCCATCATGTACGTTACACTTACATCATGGAGGAAATATCAATACTGTACTCTGATAACAAACACAAATGGATAATCATTCTGTTTCAACCTGACAAAGATCACCAAACCCTTTTGGCTAAGTGGATGGCCAAATGTTGTTAGACTGGAGTCACTCTAACTAGTATGCAAAGAGATAGCTTCCTACCTCCTAACTAAGGCTTATCAAATTTCAAGCAACCCTGACTCAATTCAAGTTGTGGGAGTGGCCTACTTTTGTCAGGTGAAAACAAACTGACTATGGTACAGTAACTACCTCACAACTCTTACATCAAGCAATACAGCACAGATCAGAGCTGACTGAAACTCATTAGTGGTTCAGTCGGGCATATTTCCTACCACACTTGCCACACATCTCATCCAGGGCATGGGGCATCTGGAACACCATTATGTTATGAGTTACAGTGATAATGGCACCCAGCAAGCATCAACAGTGAAAGCTTAACCCTTTTAGTGCTGAGACCACTTTATTTGTGTCATCACCAAAAGATTTCCTTTAGTTCAGGAGAGATGTCTTGAACAAGAGGATCACACTGCCTTCACAAATCCCCTCAATATGACAGACTCCCCAGAGTGGAACTGAATCATCTGACAACAGCAAAAATAAAATAAAAAGTCATCAGCACAATGAAAGGTCTGGCAGTGACACACAAACCCATACCTACAAGCCAGTGCAACCAATGTAAACCCACGGCACGGAGTCTGCCATCCCCGCAAAAGCTCTCCACCAGAATATCATTTGAAGCTTACGGTCATATGCTTAACCTTTTAAAACTGAGTGACAGCCTTTTCAGTTCACTCTTGTTGCTGCCAAACAATTCTGTTCAACTCAGGAAAGGCCTCTAAAACTGAAGAAGCTTACTAAGGCTATATCTAACCCCTCCAGTTGAAAGAGTTCATCCTAAGAAGAATAAAATCATCAAATAATAAGACTACCCCCCCCAAAAAAACAAAAAGACTGCCATTGTTACCAGATTATTTCATTCAGCTTATGAATGAACTACTGTGAAGAAGGGATAAATTAATGCTATATCTAACCTTACAGTTAAAAAAATAAAATAAAATAAACCACAAATTATTCCATGAGACTGACGTAGTTAAGCATAAGACCATTAAAGCCACATATCCTTGGTGACACACACCACACCAAACTAAGAATCTTCCATCAAGCTCCTGAATCTTGTGATGTCTTTTTTTAGTGTTTTCTTTCTACTTTATGATTATTTTATTCAGCTTAAGAGGGACTTTTCAAACAAGAACCATTTGATACAGCTTTCATTAGCCCTTTTAAGGCCTTTCTTAAGATGAATATAATACAGTAATTTGGAAGTGGCAAGAATAAACTAAAAATGACATCACCAGGTTCAAGAGGTTAATACAGTTACAATACCAACATCAAGTCAACCATTAACAAATATAATTCTTGCCAATATAAAGTAAAAGGGGCAAAATTCTGAAACAATAATAATAATTTAAAAAAAAAAGGTCTATACAATGAAATGAAACTGGTACAAAACAATGCACAAAATAAAAATTAAACAATTCCTACAAACAAATTGCAAACTTCCCTGAATGGACTTTTTCATACATTTGAGCAGAGATGTGCTTTCCATCACAACTGCAAGACAAACCAAGGTCAGCTCCCTCAAAAACTCACACTTCATACATGCTTTTTTTTTTTTTTTAATCACATAAAGTTTTACTACTACAAGGCAAAATAATAATTATGTACTGAAAGTCAATAAAGATGTGGCTACACTTTTTCTTTTAAATCACATATCAGGTTTTACTAGCACAAGGCAAACTAGCATTTATGCACTCAAAGTCAGTAATGATGTGGCTACAAGACTATTTCACTTCATCATGCAGCTCTCTTGAGCATAGCCCCTCCACTTCCACGTGTATTTTCCTTTTTCAATCATTTTATCTCCAGATGATTTTTATTCAGCTTAAGACAGAGTTTTTATACTTTGGGGACTGGACTATAGCCTTTGGGAACCCCTTTACTACTAGGGCACCCTCCTAAGTTAAATAAAATAATCTGGTAGCAGCAAAAATAAAATATGACCCCTTTGCCTGAGATGAAATCTTCATTATTTTATTCTTGCTTCCATCAGACAATATTAAGCAGCTTTGGAGAGACGTTGACAGTTGGAGGGATAGGGTGTAACCTCCATTAACCCCTCCAATACTAGAAGCCTGTCCTAAGCTGAATGAAATTTATCTTAAAAAGTCCAGCTGAACTGTGAACCATACTCAGACTGAAAGGGATAACTGTTTACGACTGACACAGGGAACACTACACCACACCTTAAGGTTATAATATACTCCATAAATGCACATGTCGTTTACCTTTCTCTTTAGAACATACCCTTTTGAGCTACTGGCTAAGGTTACAGAGAAAGAATTACAGCAGTAGCAGCAGTAGTAGATTACACAATTATATGAGGTAGTGTGTGTATGTAAACCACAAGTAAGGTAAGTCCCACAACTGAATCATTCTCTGGTAGGCCATTCATGCACTACTGTATACCCGTTTCACTCTAACTTGGTCCAAATTTTCATCCTTGTTGCAGTTTATTTCACGTTGCTCAGTGACAAAAAAAGATGATGCGATTGCTCTACGTACTTCCCATAGCTCTTCTTCGTGACTAACTTCACAATCTGGTCTTAACCTATGGTTACAATTAAGATGGAGAGATGGCAATTTGGGGGCAAGTTAGAGTCAAAATAGTATGGTTTATCTTACGACCCTGACGGGTGTGGTGTTGGTTGCTAGGTTGCCAGTCATATACAAGGTAGTCCATAAACTGCACAACCCAATTTTCACATGCTACAAGGACAACTCAGTCAGCATTCCCAGTGTCTACGCTGCATCATTTTTTACTTCCTTTTACCCATTTTATGTTGCAATGAGTCCAATCCTCCATCAATTTTTACTTTTCATAACTTCTCATGTTTTACTGAGTCTGTATCTTCTACTTTTCATGACCTTTTTCATGCTTTATAGTCTCTCTCTCTCACTTTCTTTTACATCCACTGACTGCAGAGCTGGTTAGTAAAGTCATGAGGCAGCCAAAAGGTCTTCACTTCTCATGGAAACAGACTGACCTGTCCCAGACATAAAAGCTGGAGAGTGCAATATACATAACACCCTGTATAACAGTAATGACCACCATATCCAATAAAAAGAGTATCAGTTCTTGCATGTTGTGTAAAGAATCAGTGCATGATAGTATAACTGAAGGCTTTGTTGTAACTAACCATCACTGTGTAGTAAGTTTAGTTTTTAGCTCAATTTTACTGTTCCCCCAAACAAATAAATAAAAAATTGAAAAAATAAAGGATACACGTAGGCACTCCCACATACCAATATCAAATCACAATCTCCAACTATACATATATCACAAAAAAAAAAAAAAAAAAATGGGTTTTCTCCTTCACCCTAACTATAAAAATTTACCCGATACATATAGTACTGGTGTTACAACACAGTTTCCAAATCAGTAATTTGTGTGGATGGCTGCAATACAGTACATTATTACAAAGGTACAGCAGTTAACATGCATTAAACCAATTAGTTACCCAACCAGCTATTACTGTTTAACCAAAGACTTAACTGATTTAGAATCAACTCCAAAATTATGTATGTGATTTGTGGTACATAAATAAAAAACATACTGGTTCATATTGGTTCTCCCATATCTACAGAATTATCAGTCTGGTAAGTGTTGGTATATACATTTAAACCCAATTTTTTTTACAGTATTTCAAAATTCTGCTACAATTATGTTTAAAGGTATATTAGAAATGCAATCACCTGAAAATTCTTGCTACCTTGATTAATGTCTCATCAACATTGTCAAATCAAGACAAACATTATCATATACGACTTGAACCTTCATTCTACGCTCAGGCTAAAACAATATCACTACATTACCAGTAATAATTTAACCACTTCACTCAGATGACATATTTTCTTTTCCATTCCTGCTGCCTCCAGACAATTAAGTTCAATTCAGGAGGGGCCTATATTAGTCTTGGGAGTAGTTGTAGCCCCAGGTTCATCTGAAATATGAACCCAGTGGACTACAGACTTAAAATGCCTTCCTGCAGCCCACCATCGCCTTTTAGGAGATATGGATGTAGCTGAGTGTATATGTATAAACAGGCAGTTGACCCACCTGATTACATCAGTGCCACCACATGAAGGCATCTCTCTTCAGCACCATCTGTATTAGTGACAGGTAAAATGAAGGGCACAACTAACCACTTCAGCTCAAAAGGCATATCCTACAGAAAATAGAATCATACCAGTATGGAGTTACAGCCAGATCTCATGTAAAATCTGTAAAATCTGTGATGCATACAGGGAAAATGCTGTTTTAGGTGAGACATGCTTGTGGTCCATGAATGTAAGCATAAACAGCAGAAAAAGAAAGTCTGACTTGAAAATAAGTTTTTGATAACCACAAGTAAATCTATGAGAAAATAAGGGGTTAATTCACTGGCAACTTCATAATGGAATAACTTAGAAGTGAACAAGATGTAAAATGAGGACCAACCATGGTAGGAATAAAAATGAAGTTTCATCAGAGCGAAGGAGTTAAAGCAATCCACACTTACTCTCACACACACACAAATGACCATATTGCAGGTGACACAGGTGGCTTCATAACACCTCCTCCTTAGCAATTCATTTTACATATTACACTGTTAACATTCTCTTGCAAGCTGTTTATACTGACTCCATATTGATGTAAATTACGTCATTAAGAGGATACACTTTAATGTTCTTATCATGTACAATATATTAGTCATATCTTTTGAATACTGATATGGTGCTAGAGAGGGACACCTTCAAGTGGTAGTATCGATATAGCTGGGCAACACCACTGCCTGTCTTGCAAACATCCCTCAACTCCCTCCCCATCTCTCAAAAGGAGGATGGTGGCCTGCAGGATGAGGCAGTTTCAGCCTGCAGACCATCAGGTTCATGTTTCAGATACACTTCTGGCTACAAATATTACTACTGCTAATTACAGACACAGACTCCATAAATAACATACTGCTTGGGAAATATTAACGTACCATACACGAAAATATATTGCTAAGTACGTGGTGTTAGGTAGCCTCAACTGATATGAATACAGGCCTCAGAGTACAACTCAAAGCCTCCACAGAGTCCTCCATGAGCTGTCTGTCTTTCTGGGGGCTGGGTCTGCCCCAATCTTGAGCGTTAAATGTATCACAGGTGTTACAAAGTTACGATGTTTAGATGCCATGTTCCAATCTCACCTCTCATTGTTTTACGAGGAAGTGGGAATACTGTACATCACAGTAGGCTAATTGTGTCAGTGCTAAAAACCATACCATACTTCCTGCAAGTAATGTGAGAGGGAAGGATGAGGAAGACGAGTGTCTGAGTGAGGGAAGGAAATGGAAGAGAAGTGTCTGAGTGAAGAAAGGAAAAGGAAGAGGAGTGTCTCGAGTAAGGGAAGGAAGAGGAGTGTCTCGAGTAAGGGAAGGAAGAGGAAGAGGAGCACCTGAGTGAGGGACAGAAGAGAATGCGGAGTGTCTGGCACAAGAAAGGAGGAAGAGCATGGTTCACTGAGCAACTGACAGCATGCCCTTAAATGTTTCAGTCATGATATTTCCAACAAGAAGTAATACCTAGGGAAGTACAGACGATAGGCTTAAAATAATAATGAATATATTAATTCCTATGTATCAACTACCGATAAAAAAAAAAAAAAAAACAGGCATACAGCAATGTTAAACAAATGAAAAGTGATAGAAAAATTATAACTGAAAAAAAAATAATAATAATAATGACACATAAATAAATGAAATAAAAGATGAGTGGAACCACATCAACAAAATGATTCTTAAATGGCATCATATTACTTAAGTCATTGCAGACTGGCATCTCACTGCACTAAAAAAAGAAAAAAGAAAATAAAATTAAAAATAAAGTATAAGCTGTCTCCCGTAACTGCTCACATACATAACTACAAATAAACTCAAAAGAAACCTTAAAGTACTGTACACATGTTAATTAATAGCAAAACAGAAAACAAAAATAATAATACAAAAATCCAAAATGAATGCGCAACACTTCCTGATGCACAATACTTATAAAACATCCCACACCCCACTTAAAAGGCTTTTCTAAATATGAATGACAGCAACTAAGAACGTGAAATGTAACGCATACATTTATGATACAAAAAAAGTTACCAGATGACATTAAAAGCATTTGTGCATGCTTTAGTTCCTGAGAGTTGAATCACCCAGTAAAAGACATTTCGAAGGCAGCAAATTTGAATGGTAAAAAATTCAAATACCATTACAATAAACTTATAATCAACTTCTGTTCAACTTACTCGTTTTAATGTCCTTATAATTTCCATGCAGCAGGTGATCACTTGTATCGGTAAATCAATTATTATTTCAGCTACATAAAATGAATTGTCCTGTAACAATACTCTAAAATTCAACATATGGTAAATCCTTCACTGGACCTGCATAGTGTATCACTTATCACACATATACTGTAGCTACTGTTATTATGGAAAATAATTAGTAACATTTAATTAAGAAACACTGAACAAAATTTACTAATATGTACGCAAATTACCTAAAACCTATTCTTAACTTATAAATGGATGTGTAGACTATTACCAATCTGTTTTTTTATAAAGCCATTAATTTAAAAATACCAGATGTACTGTACAGGTCCTCAAGATAATGCTGCTGTATTCTTTGGAGTTATAAGATAAAAACTAGTCACTGCTCATCTGCCAGTCCCACACTGTGGCTGGAGGAAAGATCCTGCCAAGATATAATATGGTACTGAATGAAGACTACTGTGTTTGGAGCATTGGCAGACTGCACAGGGAACAGCTCATAACACTGTCGCTACTAATGTACTCTAAAAAAAAACAAATTCCCACAAAAGGTCTTTGTTCAGTGTGAATCCCTGACTACGGTACTACTTCATTTCAGCCAAGGACAGGGGTACAGGTTGGGCAGAGACTGTGGCTCACAAGTACATGCATTCCTTAATGTACAGCTGCATCCACACCAAAAGTTTGTTGGTGTGGACACGAGTTCTGTATCACTGTAACCCATACAAGTGGCCCCAACAGTCACAGGTGAGTGTGAGCAGGAACGTCTATGGTTCAGAGTGATGCAGAACTCCCACTTGTCCCAGGATGCATTTGGTGTGGAGTTGCCTTAAGTCAGGGTTGTGTTCTTAAATATCACAACTCTTCCCATACAGTTGGTATTGTGAAATGAAACTGACAAATTAGCTCTATAGGTAACAGTGTACTGTATTTCCTGTACTGGGGATTCTAGGCATAAAATACTGTCAAAAAAAAGTGACTCATGAGGAACTACAATATACTGTACATCTTGGTATTTTCAAGATCACCTTCTTAAGCATCAAAATTTGCTGCATTTGCTGCCTTGGAATATTATCCTTCCCAAGTACTATTGTTTGGAGTCGTTATTAGGGGTGGGTGGGTGGGGAGGGAGGACTGACTGACATGCCTGCTATGGCCTTACCTCACACCAGTCACACATTAAATCATAATGTACTCCACAGTAATTGTTATCATGCTGCAGCTATATCATATATGATACCTGAAAATTAAAACTGTAACCTTCATACAAATCATATTTTTAATTATAATTCACATTTTTGGATAGCATACAGCTTTTGGTACATATATAATGATAAATATATAATCCATGAACTGAAGCCACATACATAAATAAATGCAGACTGAAATAAAACCTATTAATAAGAAAAAAAATAACATTGTAAACAATTTTTTTTTTTTTAATAAGACCAACTTTTCACTGATTTATTCGTGTGGCTTCAATCTAGACTCAGATACAACATAAAATGATCACTATTCCTTGTGTGGCTGATGGAAGATTAACAACAGAGCAAGCAAGTCACACACGATGAACAGCACTATGTTTGAGCAACCCTCTCGTGCCATAGCTGTCATCCTGGGCCAGAGATCATGATTACATTGAGCAGTTGCGGTGGCAGGTCGTAAGATGATCTTCCTCGAGGACCTTGACTTGCACAGTAAAAACAAACAAATGAAAATTTTAAAAAAGACCTGCAGGTTATCTTTTTCATCACGTCGGTGGAAATTGTCCTGAAACCCATGAGCATGGGTTGTGTAATCTTATCATTACAGCTGTCTTATACATTTTTTTTCCTTTTTTTGATGAGGGTCATTCAACCAATGCAGCCAGCCAGTGAGTAAGTCTGATTAAAGCCAGTAATGCGTCAAATTCCAGTCTCTTCTCTCACTGTTGACCCTCTTGTGTATTTGGCAGTGACTTGTCTGACTAAAAAGGAACTGTTACACGAGCCTAAATAGAGCAAACATGCAAGAACTCCACAACTTGTCCTTGCTCTGCAACACATTCCACTTCTCACAATTCACATTCTGTCTCGACATTTTTAAAAAAAAAAAAAAATCCGTCACTATTGGTGAAAATCTTTCAGAGGTATTCATTCTGTCTTCAGAGCTGGGGTGTCTAAAATCAGTTTGTCTCAGCACCTTCTTGGCAGAACATGTGGCTGTCCTTGGAATCATAGTGTAGTGTTCAGATGCACTAACAACTCTGGTATGAGGTAAGGCAGCAATGCATCTACCAGTCTTAGGCAAATTTGATTCACTTAAACAATTCTTGTACTTTCACATTATCTGCATTTCAGATATTTCATTTTTCTCTCACTACTCCATTACAGCTCTTTCTTACTCTGACTAAACTCAAATTTCCTCTTGATTCATTGGCTCTTGTATCCAGGTTCCACATTAAATATCTTTTTAATATTTTCACAATCCCAAACTATGTTCTGTATTTTAAACCATCCTTTTCCTTCCTTACTTTCATACATTATCACATTTCCATTACAATATCAGCACCTATTCACACTTCTCTGATGCTTCTCATCTTAAACTGCACATGCTCTTCTGTCATTCTTTTTCCTTAACTTCACCAATTACTTTATTTCTGTTACAGTTACCACTTTCTCACTATTCGTGCCTCTTAAAATGTTTCCAGCCTTAACTTATGCATATTTCCATTACACCATCACCACTTTCTCAATATCTGCACCTCTCTATCCTGTCTTCACCTGTGGACACCCCTCACAGTTATTGGGTCCAACTTTCCTCTACATCTCCTCCAATTGGGTGGAGGTGGGCAGAGCTAGAGTGGAGGTTTTGAGTCATTGTTTTCATTGGATTCTAGTGCTTGGCGTCCTGTCAATCCCACTGGTGAGGGGATGGCGGCAGCTCAGAAGGATGTGCCACTGTCGAACTGCGAATAAAACACATAAACAAATGAGAGTCGTAACAATGCTCTGTGGGGTCAGGCAAGGTGGCTGTGAAGTAAACAAAAGTGGAAAGAAACAATTAGGAACTTCTCAAAATAATACTTTATATTTTTGTGGGGGGAGGGGAGGGTTACAGGAAAAGAATGCAAAGCAAAATTCTTAAATTTTGTGGAGGAATTAAACACTGCCATAATTCTTCTACTTTATTTACAGTTTAAGTAAAGTAGATTTACAAGTAGTAATCAGTTAAATTTGAAAAAGATTAACAACAATAAAAAACTTAGTTAAACAAGGATTTTTTTTTTTTCTAAATAAAATTACAGAGAAACTATATTAGATGCAAGTCCTACGTTTAAGGACTTTTTACATAACCTAAATGAAGTACTCCTGATAATACTCAAAGGGAGTATAAAACAAAACTACAGTACACTACATGAACCACACCCTTACCAACCCTCTACATACTATACACACCCAAGACCTGAATAATACCAGTCTTGGTGCGATCATAAACCCCTTACATTCATACACCATATGCAAGTGGAAATCCATTACCATTACGCAGTTCATATAACCCTCTACATTCATAAATGCAATTGGAAACTTGATAAATTCACTGCCTGTGGTGGTCAATCCCGGAACATTAACACACAGGACAAGCCATGCCACTGCTGCTTCTCTAAGTCACACACAACACTATTGTTCTTTCACCTTAACTTGGCCCAGATTTTCATATGTTTGAAGTTTCATGTAGCTTAGTGGCAGAAAAAGACAATGCTACAACTCTACATCATTTTCATAAGACTTCTTCATGATTAACATCATACTTTAGACTTAATATATTGATGCAACTCAGAATCCATAGGGAAAATCGAAATTTAAGGCCAAGTTAATGTAAAAAGAGTATAACACAACTCTACACATGCAGCTACCACACAACAGAAAGTCATGCCTCCAAGAGTTTACGATAACATGTACACCACTTCAAGTGGGATATTCTTAACCCTTTGACCAGTCTGATGTCATTGTGTTTATTGTCTTTCCCATAGTAATGTTTTTTGAATCAAGTAAGGTAGATGTAAATTTTCTACGGAGAGAAAAAAAAAAAGGAAAAAAAAAAGTTTTAAAATACTACTGGAAACTACCGTTGTGGTGGAAAAAATCCGGCATTGGCATGTAGCAGCTGAGGGCACTGGTTAAAGAGTTAAGTTATTATGAATCAAGTGAGTGTCATGATGTCTGAGCATGCACCTCTACCCTGACAACAATCAACAAAAAATGAAAAACATGCATTTCTAATCTGAACACAACCACCTCAAGAGTGCACACAACATAGCTGCATAGCCTTCAGAAATCTGATAATTTAACCAAAATCATAGCATATGCAAAAAAAAAGAAAAAAAGGAAGAGGTGGCTTTTTGGCAATCAAGTTACTTTCATGTATAAATTTTCATCTGATGCATTTAATGTTTCATCTGATTGTTTATCTACCCATGTACTTATTAAACGTGATACAGCCCTTACCTTTAGATAATGAAACATGCCTCAAAACTATGCTCTGGATGTGTTCAATGCTATCTACAAATATGAAGCACTCCACTGAAAACATCAAATACCATTTTTATATAACAGTACTAAATAAAACACCAAGAGGACAAACAACCACTGATAAAACTGAAGCACAAGCCTATTTTTCAAAAATGTTCTCATTTTTTTTCTATCAGCCCAAGACTTCTGCAATCACATGCTTTGCTTTGAGTTCACCTTCCTATACTGTTTCCTCTTAACCCCTGGAATATGGCAAAGTACTTTATTATTTTATTTTGCTACCTCCAATCAACTTTGCTACCCTTAGGAGAGACTTCCTGTATCAAAGGGGTTAATGAAAGCTACATCTAATTGTTCTGGTTCAAAGTCTCTCCTACATTAAATAATAATCCATCCATCCATCATCCAATCTATGTCATCCCACAGAGGAGCATAGGAGCCCGGGGCTTGGCAAGTTGGTCCTGACATTCAAGATGAGAGTAACCAGCCTCACTCATCCCTGAGTGGCATTGCATGAGCAATAAACCCCAACCACCCCTTGGATATAAACCTTCACCAGCTCAATCCGATTGGAGCACGTAATTACCCACTAAACCACCAGGTGCCAAATTTGGTTACATGGTTACCATCCAGCATAATATATGGTTACCTGGTGTACAGGAAACCATCTGGCTTGCCACTCAGTGTAGAGTCACTCACGGGCAGAAGGATGAGGAAATAATGAAGGAAAGAAAGACAGAAGAGGGAGTGTACAGTCACCCATAGGCAGAGGGACAAGGAAAGAATGAAGGAAAGAAAGACAGAAGAAGATTGAAGGAAAGAAGGATGGAGAAGAGGAATGGGCAGACACCCGAGAGCAGAACTACACCGAGTGAGTGGATGTGAGCGCTCCCACCTACCTCATAAAAAAATAATAAAATAAAATAAAATAATCTGGTTGTAGTAAGAATAAAATACAAAAATATATTGCTGGACTGAAGGTGTTATGACATAAACCTTCAATGGGTTAATCTTCTGAGGTGTGAAAAATGAGTCAAATCCCATTCAATTATGAACAGGAGGCATATTTTACCATACAATATGGTAGGGCATGGGGCATATAAATGAAGTGAAAAACAAGGGGACAATATTTTTCCAACTAAGAAAATGGCATTTCCCATGCTCTCTTAATAATGATAAAATTAATTACATTCAACTCAGAATTAAACAAGATCAACTGTAACTTCTTTTCAGCACACATACATAGCTGCAGAAGGTTTCATTATGTTACTATAGCACAGAACAGAGTACAAATGCATATTTGGCCTCTGAAAGGATTTCAAATGGTCTGAAAAGAGTGAAAAGACAATATCTTATACCCATTATTATACGTAAAACTTATTGTACTTAAACATGGCAGTATTTACAGTACTCTAACTTAAAATCTCTGGTTTCACGGGCAGTACAGTACACTCAAGTCACCTAAACACTACATGTCATTAAAAAATATATCAACAGTAAAAGAACTGGATTTACTATGTTGAGCCACCCCCTATCGAAGCAACAAAAGCAGGCATGAAGAACCATCATGAAGACTGGCTTTCCACACATACTAGGAAACCATTGCACTGTAATACAAAATGTGTCAAGAAATAACACACTTGAAGAGTAACAGCTTTTTTCTTTTAAGAAAAAAAAAAAAGTCTGACCCACATTGCATCTTCTGCCAAACATTTAATCTTTTACTACTCCCCAAATAAAATCTACTGCATCCCCAATCTATTCCTCTCCCTTTATCATGGCAATTTTAGCCCGAGGCATAATTATGAAGGGATGGATAAAATGCTGAAATGACTGAAGATAAATGAGAAAGCAAAAGAATGTATCTACTGAGTGCCTTGCAAATGAAGCCACAAAACCAGATTCTGCTCTGATGACTCAAGTAAATATCACTTATACATTCGGATAATCACACAGTACTCATGCAGTTGCATTCAAGGTTGTACAGCATAAGACTGATGCCAAATTTCCTGTCATTCATCTGTAACATTAAAACTGAACCTGTCATATAACACCTTGCAAAGCACTGAAACTCAAGGCAATGAGAAAGTATCAGTGTCACACACACATTGTACAGCCATCACATTAGCAGCAGGCACCAATATCTTGACCTACAACCAAAGACAACTGCTTTTGGAGTGGGCAGTTTAGATCACAATGTACTTCTACCAATCAGATTGCTAGAAACTACACTACACCCCAAGCTGAACCAGAGCCATGCAGAGAGTGACAACCAAGGGCAGGCCAGAGGGAAGGGGACCAAAGGGATCCACACTTGGAGCAGACTGGGTCACACTAAGCTCAGACCACAATCATCCTCTTGCTTGGTTGGATAAACTCTGAGATCAAAAGCTGGTGGATGCTGAGTGGGGGATGAAAGAAATAAAATAACATATGTTTTGTTATTACATGTGGGGGATGAAAGAAATAAAATAACATATGTTTTGTTATTACAATGTCATAACTTGTTGCAAGGGAAAAATTACACCCACATTTGGATTACCCCCCCCTCCCCTAAACTGTGGAGATAAACAGTTTTGATCCAAGTCCAGCCAAAACTGTTACATCTCCCAGATAAAAGAGATAAAAAATCCAAATGTTGACACAACTCTTCCAAAAATCTTACAACATGAATATAACAAGTTATGAATGCAACAAGATCACTGTCACTTCTGTTATTGCACAAGATTTTTCAGTGAGAACAGCAAAACATACAACATTATTCACAACAAAGGTTTTTCTCCACAGATGTGTTTTACGTCCATCTCCAACATCCACCACACTGGCTGGGTGATATTCTAATCAAAGCAGTCCTTATTAAAAGTCTGATAAGTCTTCTAAAATCTCATACAGACACAGTGCTGTAAAATGGTAAAATGGAGGAATGTGACAAATTAGCTTTCTATGGAGTTTTAGGCAGTAATTACCATGGATTTAACACAAAAGGAAGTAAAAATGGACATATGACAAGGACTAACTGTAATTTAAAATATCACTTGGAAAATCACCATGTGAAAAATAGTGGGAATGAACATTTTATAATGCATTTACTCCAACCAAACAAGACCTCTGATAGGTGCTCTTGTCTTAGTACATGAGGGTCTATTTTAAAAGACAGTTTAGGGAATAACTCAGTCAGATACTTCAAACTACAGAGTGGCTAGTAGAGTCACAGGAACCTTACCAGGGCAGACAGCGGAAAAAAATTTATGTTAGGTTGATTGGATATAACCTAGACAATGAATTCTGCATGTGATGAGGCTTCATACTTTGGGCTTCCTTGTCAATAAACTGATTTTAAATTGTTCGTTTTTCTGAATAACAATACATAAAGTCAAAGATCGAGGCTGAGGCTCTCACATTTTTCCAACTCTTAATATCTTGAATTTCTTTTTCCTCAACAGCTTCCTGCAACTACCAGGAAGTAACTAACTGGTTTTGGCACTTGACTTAGCTTGCAGTTCACAGAAAACATCAGCTGTAACATGGTCAATCTAAATATGCAGCTTCTTAAAAAAGAAACATGGCAACATTTTTATGATTAGAATAAATAAAAGCAACTTCTTTTACACGTAAAACTGAAAGAAAAGTGAAAACTAAAATAAAGTTTATATACTCTAAAAAGGTAAAATGCTTGCTTCTAGTATTATTTCACTGTTAACCACTCCAAGATATAAACTGACCTAAGAGTCCCAAAAGGCCTCCATTACTTCCATATGACCTAAGGTGGACTGGGATTAACTTTGTCTGCATATAAATCTTGATATGAATTATAGTGAGCTCTACTATTGTTGCCTCGGGTGAAAAATGGTATACGGAGTTTAATGATGACTGGTAACGTAATCAATATACAATATTCCTTAACTGTGCCCTCAGCAAGGTTCCTGCACCCCTTTCTACAGTGTTCGCTATCAAAGACCAAGATCAGAAAACTTACTCTGTGCTCACTTCCCATCTCTTACTTTGGCTCGGGATGAATGATCTGATTACTGGGTACACCATGTAACTTTATGAGAGATTCTTTTGCATTTTAGACTGTCAGACTGTCATGAATTTCAGTACAGAGAGTAAATTTTTAGCAGCTGAGTCTAAATATTAATAGAAAAATACCAACCAGGTACAGCTTTAAAGTATAACATACAATAATACTAAATCAGCCACAACATACACATTCTGAAGATACCATAATGTGACATGAAAGATATGTCAAGATCTGTTTAACCATTAAAGGACTCATCAGCTGATCAGTTTCAGCATCCTGACCTGAAATCCCATGTTCAAATGGGGAGGAGATCCAGAGCAAGACTCTTTGATCTCTTTGGGGCAGAAATCAAGGGGAAAATGAACCCCAGATAGTTTTCCCCCTCCTGTGAAGTACAAGCTATAAGGCTGTTTGTGATGCAAGTGCTGTGTGGCGAGGCTTCCATATCCCCACACTAACACAAAGGGGCAAGAAGGATTCTGGCCCCACACCCATCCTTTTAGCCATACATTACAATGCACAAGGGAATCACATGTAATATTTTCTCCCCTATTTCCACAGACAAAATGATCAAGTTGTATTAATACTGTCTCCCGTAACATCAAATAACATTAAGATATACGTACCAAATACTCTTTACACTGAAATGTTATTAATAGTTGTGCAAATACACAACCCTTCTATTTACAATATAACTGTGCTGACTGAAAAAATATAGTCAATATACAGAAGCAGTTTGAGATCATCAGATCAGTCAACTGAAACAAAATATGTATACAAAAAGCCAGCTCATAAAGCAAATGAGAATTTGAGCATCAAAATGAGATTTAATACACAGGACAAACATGGGAAATACAAAAAACAAATCTGAGACAATCACACAAAGAGTCAGGATACTTAACTGACCAGCTGCGTCAAATGATAAAAGCAAAGAGATTTTAAATATTGTTAGAACACAAATTACACTATTACACTCTGTGTACGTATTGGCATCTTATTCGCAGTGAAAAAAAAAAAATGAATTATAAGTATCGAAGTGGCTGGATCAGTATAGACAGATCCTATACTTTCTTAAGTTTGAGCGAAGTTTACCTCTTAATGCAACAAAATTTTCTTTCTTTCATATTCTTGCTGCCTCCTGTCCTGACAATTCTATTCAACTTAAGAAAGATCTCTGCGTGATGGGGTTAATGAAGGCTGTACTTAACCCCTTCAGTACCCATAAAGTCTCTTCTGTGCTGAATAAAACTGTCCGAAGGTAGCAAGATAAAAAATAAATAAATAAATAAATAAAAATAATTGTACTGAAGTGGTTAATCATGACAGCAACCACGTGTGCTTAACTGCCTTGCTGTGCGGCGTGATAAAAAGCTCTTTATGTATTCTGAAACTGAACTGTGCTAAAATGCTTACTGTAACTTCATACACAAAATTAACAGACCAAGCTAGTCACAAGACTCAGTGTACTCTACAAACTACCGGCAGCTGTGCAAAATTCATTAACACTCTCAGGCTCCTGTACTCACTCTTGCATTAACTGGAATATAAGAGCTGTCCGACCATAAAAGGGTCCTACGACTAACTCTTAGCTGAATCAATTTATCTGGCAATTTAAAATTTGTACTAGAGTTGTCTGACCATGAGAGGGTTAATGTGATCGCTGTTAACGCTCTCAGGCCCCTATGACTCACTCTTAAGTGAATAAAACTGTCTGGCAATTCAAAAAAGTGTTTGACTGAGAGAGGGGTTAAATACTCATGAACTCATTAGGCATCAGCTGTAATACACGTACTAGAACTGTCTGACCATTGGAGGATTAAATATCCATAAAATTGTCTGGCATTTTAGAATACTGTATTAGAGTTTTCCAACAATGAGAGAGTTAAATATTCATAAAATCATTAGCATTTCAGAAGGGGGTACCAAAGTTGTCTGATCATGAAAAGGTTAAAAATTCCTAAATCAAAACAGTGAGCCAAGATAAAAAGCACAGGGCTAGTGGCAGAGCACAGAGCAGGTCCCCCCTCCTGGTGGGCGTGAGCGAGGACGTCAGGCTGACCTCGCGAAGCTCTTGTACGCGGCGGACATGGGATTGATGCAGAGCGGCACACGGTCACGCGCCAGGTGTGACATGATGAACTTGTGTAGACGGTCCTTCACTTGAGACATTGACCGCAACTGTGGGAGAAACAAAAAAATATATAAATACAATAATAACTTATAAAATGGACTGAACCACTGGAATATACAGCAATAAAAATGTTGAGATGTCAACTGCAACTGAAGGAATGAAAAATTAGATTAGTAATCACACCATGGAATGCGGCAAGAAAAAGCTTCAAGATTANATCTATCTATCTATTACCAGATGCCTCAATCCCTCAAGAGGTGGCCACAAACAAATTGCTGCCTTGTCATCCTGTCCAATGCCACTTCACTGCCTTGCTCCCAGCTCATTCCCACTCTCTCATATACCTCTCCACTCCATCCTTCCATCTTATTCTCGAACTCCCCCTCCCTCTCCCCTCCTCCACCTCGTTTGCATACACTCTCCTCATTAGTCTCTCACTGTCCATCCTCTCCACATAGCCAAACTATCTCAATGTATTTCTCCTAATGCTTTCTATCACATCCACATCCACACCACAGTGCTCCTTCACCTCCTCATTTGTCAGTCTGTCACTCCATGTAACTCCACAAGCACCTCTCAAATAACTCATTTCCACTGCTCTCACTCTTGACTCGTGTCCTTCCAACAAGGTCCAAGCTTCATTTCCATACATTAGAGTAGGTATCACAATACTGTCATGCAGTGAATTTTTTACTTCCATGCTCACTTCCCTGTTCTTTACCACTACTTTCTAAGAATATATCCATCCATCATCCAATCCTACATTGCCCCATGAGAAGCGTAGGGGTTAGGCAAGTTGGTCCTCACTTAAAGATGAGAGTGACCAGCCTCACTTATCCTTGAGTGGCATTACGTGAGCAATAAACCCCAACCACCCCTTGGATATAAACCTTCACTGGCTCAATCCAATTGGAGTACTGTAATTACCCACTAAACCACCAGGCATCAAAATTTGGTTATATGGTTACCACCCAGCAAAGTATATGGTTTCCTAGTGTACAGGAAACCATTTGGCTTGTCACTCAGTATAGAGTCACCCACAGGCAGAAGGAAGAGGAAAAAATGAAGGACAGAAAGACAGAAAAGGATGAAAAGAAAGAAGGATGGAGGAGAGGAAAGGGCAGACACCTGAGAGCAGCACTACATCGAGTGAGTGGATGGTGAATGCCCCCACCTACCACAAAGAATATATAATAATAATAATCATCATCATCATCATCATCCGGACTTCCTTTCCCATCCTAGGGCAGGGTGAGGAGTAGCAATGTCCAGACAGCCCAAATTTGCCCAGTCAAATGGGCAACACTTCCATTCGCTCATCATTCAAGCCCCCGGAATCCTGGCTAAATCAGATATGTGAAAAACATTCATCACTTTCTGTAGCTTCACATAAATGTATTCGTGGAAGCATAATAATAATAACAATAACAATAATACTGTATATACTGTAACAAAGTACACTAGTTGCAATTTTGCATGAAATGAGTGGTTAACACAATTTACACAGCAATGCAAGATTCTATCCAAGAACAACCCAACAATGCTTCTACGATGTATTTCCATTGGGCTCCTTAACACACTGAAACCAGGGATGTCTACCTCATGTTAAGCTTCCTATCCCCAATGTTGTTATTCAGAGCTGATAGATTTCTCAAAGTGAAAAAGCTACATACAGCCCTAACAAACCTGATTAACCCCAAACAATACCAAAGGACTTCTTAAGCTGCATAAAACTGTCTGGTAGCAACAAGAGTAAACACCACCCTGATTCAAGAAAGTTAAGAAGAGAACCCTCAAACTTCTAGACACTGACCTCGCCTTCCCAAGTGTCATCGAAGGGGTGCGGCGCGGATGGTTCAAAGTCATGTGTGTACTGGCGTCCCCCACACGGTGTAGCAGCACAACACGTACACATACACGAGTGGTACCGCAGGCGACCCTCATCAAGGTATGGATGACTCAGTGCCTCAGAGACTGTCAGGCGCTTGTCCTGTGTACAGTACCCAGAAAAATAACAGGATAAGACTTACAACTGTCCTATGTTCCCACAAAACGTAAGAATAAGTTTTCAAATTGTCGTATGTATCTAGTAAATATTGGAATACACAAAGAAACAAAGGCATTACAGTATATTAACTCTAGTGTACAATATCAGTTTGTCATTAATTATTGGAAATTAAAACAAACTGATGATGTCTGTAGTATCAAGACTGACTGAAGATTGTGGTCTGCCCTTTGTCTGAATCCATTCACTCCACTTTAATTATGTACATCCATTTCTGATTACCCTGTACTTAATCAACCAATTTAGTTTCTTAAGACCAAGAACACTGTCAATCCTTCAGTCTGTTCATTATGGGGGTTTTCTGAGCAACTCAGATTAATATTACTTTACTGAAATAAGCTAATGATTATGCACAAATACTGTACATACTTACTACTAAAATAACACAAATATTCTTTGTGACATGGTAAATATTCAGTTAGGGAAAATATGTGTGCCTTGAAATTTGTTTACATAGTTAAGGTGCACAAGTTTATAAAAGTTGGAAACCACTGCTCTATAGCAGAGTAAGTGACACAAAAATGTTATGCTATACTTGTCACTCAGTTACATTACTTTACATAAGAATAAAATTATACTCCAAATTAGAACAACTTGTTATACAGGAACTTGGTTGTACAAACATCTAAACCTTACCTGACTTTAAAAAAAAAAAAAAACAAGCTTCAAAACCCTTCATAACTGCAACACAAACTTCTAAACCCTTCATTACTGCATCACAAACTTCATAGCCCAACAAAACTGCAACACAAACCCTAAAAATACAATATTAATTTCTACATCCTACATGACTGCAGTACAAGCATCTTATATTCTTCAGAATTTTATTTAATAACTTATATACACTCCTAAAATATAAAAAATCCTGTCACTGCAATACAAACTTCCAAGTAGCAGACTTCTGCATTGTAAATAAATTTACAATCCTACACAACTGAAAAAACACACAAAGAATTAATTAATAAGTGTTAACTCACAGGATCGAAGGCGAGCATCTGTGTGAGCAAGTGGACGGCCTCATGAGTGGCGTGGGAGGAGAGGGTGTAGAGGGCAGGAAGGGCAGGCGGCTTAGAGGGTCGGCGCAGCATGTGGCTCACCGCACCCTCACACGCGTACTTCATGTCCTCTAGGTTTGGGGTCCCTAATAGGTCAGTTATTCTCTCAAGCTGTAGAAAATGAAAAAATTAACAACCTTCACACTCTGTCTTGATGGGGATGCCCATAAACTCTCACTCAATATCAGATAATAACAGAGTGACAAACCAACTGGCTACCCATATCCTGGGAGTGAGAGAGGCATATAATGATTAAGGAACCTGAAACCAGTTCTGTCTACTATCCTCCAACTGGAAGTTCCCAGAAGGAAGCAAGGCACTGTTGAGAATGATGATGAGAAGCAGAACTATTATGTAACTATTACAGTTCTTTACCAAACATTAATGCCTTCAATTAAATGGCATCTTTTTCATGTTATTTCTGCTAATGTGAGACAAGCTTCTTCTTCTTTGGGGAGACACATCACGGTGAAAGGTAAAACTTGACCCTTTTATTAAGTCTGACGACAATTTTTATAATACTGTATCATACATTCTATTTCTCAACTCTCAGACCTCTCATGGTGAAGAATGATAATACAGCATTCCCGGACCAACCTGCTGCACTGGGCTCTGAGCTTGGAAGAGAATACGTCTGCCCAGTAGTTCCCCAAAAATGCAGCCGACACTCCAGACGTCCACTGCCTGTGTGTAGTGGCGCGCTCCCATCAGCAACTCCGGCGCCCGGTAGTACTGTGTCACAACCTCCTGTGTCATGTGCCGGCTCTCGTCTGGCTCCTCCACGCGCGCCAGCCCAAAGTCACAGATCTGGCCAGAGTATGGGTATTGTTAAGTTCTCATTACTGTATATGCTGCCTTTCTAGACATCCATTTCTGCAATTACAGCCAGTCAACATTAAATTACAAAAAGAATGCCCACCAAAGTTTCATTGCTACAGTATCTGTATCTGATTTGCCAGTTTCCTCCCATATTATACTACAGTATTAACTGGATGGAAAAAGTTATTGATATTTTGCAACACATCCCTAAAAATATGAGAATCGCCAAAATAGTCAGTCATTCCCCCCCGATTATTTGAGTTGCTGACTATTTAACATTTTCCTTCAATTTTAGCTGCCTGTGAGTCATTATAATGTCATTTTGAAGTCTGAAATGAATGTTTTGTGACTGAGACTCCTAAGTAAATGTGTAAATAAACAAGGTAATGAAGATGAGGATGCAAAAGAACTGACAAAGGACAGAAACTGATGGAGGGAGTAAGTATGGAGATGCACATGGCAAGTATCACATCCCTTTTAACTTACAAAGGCACCTATCCTTCAGGAGTTATTAAGCACACTTCTTGGTTACAATTCATACACCTGTGAGTTGGTGTGGAGACTATCAAAGGCTCTAGCAATGAGCCAGTGATGTAGGGCCTATATGACTGATTATTCTGTTGACGGCCAATTTCATTGTGCATTCTGCTGACAATCAGTGTATCTTACTTTATGCTTTCCTGTGTCTGCTTATGGGTTTCACTCAGTATGGGAAAATTGGTAAGGATGGTGTTTTCTGCTATACTATCAATGCATCACTATTTTTATGCAACAGTTAAATGTATGCCACACTGTATTAACCGTATTTCCACCTTTAACCCTCTCTATGAATGTATGCCACATTGTATTAACCGTATTTCCACCTTTAACCCTCTCTATGGTGATGGAGAGAGATGTCTTTGTGTGATGGCACCGATATAATTGGTGAGATCCGCTGCTAAGTTACTCAAATACTGTATTCAAATGTCACTCATATCCCTCCCTGACCCCTAATGGAAGGATGGTGGCTTGCAGGTGAGGGGCAGCATCAGCCTGCAGTCCACCAGGTTCAGAGAAAGGAAGTAAGGCCTAATAATCATAAAACAGGAAAAGAACAAAGAAAATTTAAAAAAAAAAAAAAAAAATGCACGTTACACGATAAATGCTGTGAATATGTGAACTTGAGATAAGATATGAAACTAACAGAAATATGTTCTTATTATCAATACAAGTTTTTCATAAGCGAGAAAGAAAGGGAAACGACCAGTGTGTGTGGGTGAGAGAGTATGGTGAGGTAGATTAAAGAGGGAAGGTAGCGAGCGGCCTCATCCTAGCCAACACAACACCCTCCCACCACCCCACCCAACCTCTCTCTCGAATCTCCACTTCTTCCCCCTTATCATCTCTTCATTCTATACTCATCCCTTCCCCCTCTCCTTTGTCTCCTTCCTCCAACCCTTTCCCCTTTTTCTTTACTTCCCCACTCTACTCCCTCTTTTTTCTCTATCTCTCCTCCATTCTCTCCCTTTTCCCCTTCCCCCAGTTCCCCATGTCCTAAAGCCTTGCCTCCCTCAACAAACAGGACAGTTAAGCCTGGTACTCCGCCAACATAAAACAATACAAACAAACAACACTAACATAAAAACAAGCACACGCGATTTAAAAAAAAAAAGGGGGGGGGGGTGAATGCCAACTGCTTTACCATTCACGGGTAATATTAAACGGCCGCAGTGCGAATAATTCAAAATTCCATTTGGAACTGCCCACCGCACTGACCACATTTTCCCGTCTTCCTCTCACAGCGATCATTTTTAGTTTTATTCCCATTTCGCACCATATCTCTCAATTTATCTGTCACTCAATAAATAATTTACTTTCGCTTCTACAACTTTAAAAGGAATAACGTTCAATCACAATTATTAACGAATATAATTAGGAAATAAATTCCCCAAACTAGACCTTGATAGATCAAATAGTCCTGCTAGGAGACGGGGAAGCGCTACTCTCCCAGCAAGGCAGCTACCCGGGCGGGGAGCTAACTCTTGACCCTAAGGTTTCGAGTCAAGCGCTCTACCATTGAGCCACCCTGCACCTTAATGAATATAAAGTACCACACAGTCGAAATTCACCCACACCACACCATTTCTCTCCATTCACTTCTTGTTTCTCACTTCTCTTTCCTCCCGCCACCATCCCTTCTTCCTTTCCATTCCTCTTTTCCCCATTCCCTATCTCTCCCTTCCCCTTTCATCCCTTCTCCCCCGTTTTCTCTCTTCCCTCTACTTCCCACTCCCCATCCTTTTTTCTTTACCGTCTCTCTTTTCCAGGTACCTTTTTTCCCCTCTCTATACATCTTTATTCTTTTCCTTCCGTTTCCTTGTCCTCTCTCTCTCTCTCTCTCTCTCTCTCTCTCTCTCTCTCTCTCTCTCTCTCTCACCTTTAAGACACAGTTGGAGTTGACAAGTAGGTTCCCCGGTTTGATATCTCTGTGGATTATTCTCGCAGAGTGGAGGTACTTCAACCCTGGGGGAGAGTGAACATTATTATAACTTGAGAACATTTTAAAGAACAGAGCACGTGAATAATCAGGAAGTGAACATATTATAAAGTTAGAACATTTTAGAGAACAAGAAAACACGTGTACAGTTAGGTGAGATTATTATTATTACGTGAGAACAGATTAAAGAACAGCAGAACATGTGTACGGTCAGGAACTGAACATACTAAAACGTAAGAACATTTTAGATAACAAGAGAACACGTGTATAGTCAGGAAGTGAACATATAACGTGAGAACATATTAAAGAACGAAAGAACATGAGATAATAGTAGTAAAGAATAACAGAACACGTGTATATTTTCGGAATGAACAATATATAATGAGAACAGACTGAAGAACAACAACATGTGTATGGTCAGTACGTGAACATTCAAGTATAACGTGACAACAAGGTATTAAAAGAACTGAAGAACAGGTGTAATGAGGGAATTACCTACACTATTCGAGAACACAATCATAAAGAACACCAGAACACAGAGGTGGTGGGGAGCCTTCTAAACTCACGAAAACACATACCCATAGGTAATATAAAACAATATAAGAACATGATACACATATCCACCTCTGTCTATCTACCCACCTACCTCACTAATCTATCCATCTATCTACCCCTGTACCTCTATTTATCTATCCATTAATTTATCTATCTGCCTTACCTCTTAGTATCTGGTAGAGGAAGACTTTAACATGGTCCGCTGACAGATGCTGAGGAGACACTATAATCTTGTGAAGGTCGCTTTGCATCAGCTCCGTGATCACGTAACTGAGCACGCACACAGTCAAGGCAAAATGGCGAGGATACAGCAAGAAAAACATGGAAAAATGGCGAAAATACAGCAAGGGCGATAACACAGCAAGAAAAACATGGAAAAATGGCGAAAACATAGCAAGAAAAACACGAAAAAATGGCAACAATAGGGCAAGAAAAACAAGGAAAACTGGCAAAAATACAGCACGAAAAACAAGGAAAAATGGCAAAAATACGGCAAGAAAAACAAGGAAAAATGGCAAAAATACAGCAAGAAAAACAAGGTAAAATGGCAAAAATACAGCACGAAAAACAAGAAATGGCGAAAATACAGCAAGAAAAACAAAAAAAAATGACCAATATGCAAGGAAAACAAAGAAAATCGCATCACTATACGTGGGAAACGGCAAAGAAATTCATGGTACAAAATAATGCAGGGAATACAAGGAAAGTCCAAAGCGCGCGCACACACACTTAACCACTTCAGTACAATTGTGTCTTTTCATTAAATTCTCTCTCTCTCTCGCTCTCTCTCTCGCTCTCTCTAATCAGCTCTGAAGCTTTTTGGACGTAGAGGGCCGGTATTCTCGTCGGCTAAGGAAGCTCCCTAACACCTTTTCCTGGGCGATTTATTTTGCTTATTACACCTTACAGTCCTCCTCTTCTGTGTCACGTACATCCTTCCAAAATCACCATACTCAGCAAAATAAAGAATGCCGGAAAATAAATATATAAACCAGTCATATCCAAAAACAAATCGCTAAGGAAATAGTGTTAGGGAGCTTACTTAACCGAACAGAATGCGGGCCTCAGACTACACAAATTCTTGGTGATTTCTTAAAAGGATACATCTCTTGGAAGAAGTCTAGGTGTGGTGGTTGTAAGATGTCCAGCGCTGACAGTACCTGGGGAGACGGAAGTTGGCTAGGTAAGTTTCGGTACACTAGAAGGATATGGCTGAGTGTATGTGTGTATGGCTGAGTGTATGTGTGTATGGTTGAGTGTATATATGTATGCTATGGTAAAGGTGTATATGTGGTATGGCTGAGTATGTATGGAATGGCAAAGGAGTGTCTAAGGTAGGGTGGTGTATACTGTATATTTGGTATGGTGAAGGTGTATGTATGGTATGGGAGAGGTGTATAAGTGGTATGGGAATGTGTATGGTGAGGTATAGATATGTGTGTGTGTGTGTGTGTGTGTGTGTGTGTGTGTGTGTGT
>JAGKTI010007121.1:0-24056 GCA_018397915.1 Birgus latro
CCTGTCCTGCCACCCCTGCTTTCCAACCCTGTCCTGCCATGCCCTCATTTACTTGTCCTGCCACCCCCCTGTCCATCCTCTCCTCCACCCTTGCTATGCCTTGGTATCAATGCCTTGTCTTGCTGTTCCTCTCCTTCCATCACAGTCCTGTCTTCTCTTATACTGTCCTGCCATCTCTTACCTCCCCTCCCTCTGACCTGCCCTGCACCTTGCCCTGTCCTCCGTTGCTATGCTCTTCCTCCATCCCTGCTGTGTCCTGCTGTTCGTGCCCTGTCCTTCCTCCGCCACACTCACCTTGCTCTGTTGTGCCCTGTCCTTCCTCTGTTGTGCTGTCCTTCCTCTGTTGTGCCCTGTCCTTCCTCTGCCCTCGAACTTGCCCAGCTGCCTTCCCTTGCCATGCCCTTTAGAATTATTATTTTTTTTTTTTATATATATTTCATTTAGTGTATCTCCATTCCTTTGCCCTTTATGTAATTTGCTTCGCTTTATAAATTTATCATTTTAAATTCATTTCTTAGCTTCTATATCATACAAGCAGAACTAACTTCTGAATGTGTTGTTCAGCCTTAGCTCGTGTATGTTCATAAGTCCTGTATGTTCATAAGTCCTGTATGTTCCCAAGTGCTGAAGCTGATATTGTGCTATGTCCATAAGTACTGGCTTCCCTCTATATGTGTACAAAGTGATCTCTCCTTCATACTATGTGTACAAAATGTGGACTTTGAAAAAATATCAGAGAATGATACCAAGACATATATGAAAAGTACGAAGTGATCTCTCCTTCGTACTGTTCATATATGTCTTGGTATTATTCGCTGATATTTTTTCAAAGTCCACATTTTAATATATATGTAAAAAAAATATATGTATCAAAAAGGTATATATAATAAAGACACTGTAATAATACTTGGGTTTTTATTTCCACTAGATATACAAAAGGGTGGTTGAGTTCAAAAAATAAACTATCTCGATAAATGGGCCAGAGAAATACGGACTGGTAACCCAAGGCGTGAGGGTTGCCAGTCCGTATTTAAGTCACTCATAGATAGAGATAGGGTGGCCGCCGGCCCCCTAGATGCTTCCAAAATCGTGCCCTGCTCATCACTTTGTACATGCCATGTCTTGTATTGCTCTGCCCAGCTAAAGCCGAGCAGAGCTATACAAGTCAACATGGCAATCAACAAAGGATCAGAAGGGCTGTATTAACATGCATTGCTAAACACTGTATGCAACCATGCTGCCTGTGTTTGTATTAATGCATGTTAAAGAGCAATACAAAAGTTTCGTACACAAAAAACGCACCCTGCTCATCTGACATATGCCACAGTTTCAGTAACAATGCAAGATTATTAGTCACAATGGCATATATCACAAGGACTGAGCAAGGCCAATTAACCCCATCCGTACGAGGACGTCTTATTCCTGCTGACGCCACACGATCTTATTCAGCTTAGGAGGCGACAAACTGGAGGGGGGGGGGGATAAGGCAGAGCATGGCAAGGGGGTGATTTTATACTGGAGGAGTACGGTAGGGCAAGGTAGGGATGTTACGAGAAATCCTTCCTAAGCTGAATAAACCAGTGTGGCCGCAGCAAGAATGTATCAATAAAATCATCTGGGATACAGCAACAATAAACTGTGAAAAGACATCATGGTACTGAAGGGGTTCAAAGATACTAACATGCATTGGTCGTGATGCATGTTAAATATCGATCAACAACAACACACTGCACTGATCCTAACAATTTTATACTCTTCACTGTAACTTGACCCAATTTTTCATTCCTTTCCAAATAGTTCACATACAATAACTCGAGGCACTAAAAGCCAATGCTACGGCTCAAATTCCTTTTCATATTATGTTTGTGACGCATCATGTTTTAAGAGCCTATTAAAATTCATAAATCTGTCTGGAAAGGTTAAAATTTTAGGCCAAGTTCAGAGTATAATCTCAGAAAATAAATCGGTAAAAAAATATAAAACTCATGGCCATATTGCTATAACTGAGAATGTGAAGATGTGGACAAGCTATTTATCTCTGCCTATAGCCAAGCTCCTTAATCCTGGAAGGTTACAAATTGCCTCCTTGTCCCCTGCCATTTCCCTGACCTCCCCCCCAAATGACACCCCCCTCTCATATACCTCTTGACTCCATCCCTCTATCTCATCCTCAACCCCCACCTCCATCTCTCACATACTCTCCTAGTTAGTCTTCATCCACCCCACCTTACACAATCCTCTCACCTATACCTCTCCACTTCATCCCTCCGTCTCATCCTTGGTCTCCCCCTCCACCTCAGACACATACTCTCCTAGCTTTACATTCTCTCTCTCTCTCTCTCTCTCTCTCTCTCTCTCTCTCTCTCTCTCTCTCCATTCCATCCCTCGATTTCATCCTTGGTCTTCAAATTCTAATTTTTGGAGCTAAAGGCAACAGAATTAACAATCACATCTGGCTAGACTCACGTGGAATGCCCGCATAATATACCTAACATTAACAGGGCATCCTTAAAAATAAAAAATTCAGGGATCATCAGGCCACAAGTTATATATTTAACAAGTAACATTTCTCACCTTTAAGACTTTCTTCCATTAAAGAACCTTAAAAAAAAAAAAAAAAAGCAGCTAACTTATGTTCTTATGAAATGCCCCCTAAACTTTACACCCCTTATTTTCTTGATCATATAATAAACAGCGAGACACGTATCTTTACCGAGAGGGGCTGAAGTTTATCGCTTATGGTCTGGTGCAAATGGGCAAGTACATGAAATATCAGTACACTGTTCCTGGCCTACCCAGCCATATCATACCCATGCAACTGGTTCTGGTTAAGTCCAACATGACAGATGAACACTATAGCAGCTAATTTTTGGGCAATGTTGTACCCAAAACGATTTAATTTAAATAATTTTTTTTTAATGCAAGGAAGAAGGAACCAAATGCTACAAATCCTGAAAGATTTTTCCTTCCAGCACAAAATTCAAAACTAAGAGCCAAATTCAAGATTTGTTAATTTCGAGATGCCTGGACACAAAGCATTTAAAAGGCTGGAGGGTCATAGGCAGTAGCAAATGAAAACGAAGGAAGTTCCAGAGGTGACCTGTTGCATACATGAAGGATTGGGGAGTAACAGTTAACTCCTGCATTACAGAGTTGAACAGAAAAGATACGAGAGTTTACTGCTAGATGGGTGCTACACACCAATTGCAGTGGTGGAGGGATGCAAGCAGACAGTTCAGAGAAGCAGTGACCATTGATGCAGAGATGGAAATGAGATAAAGATAACCAGTTGTGATCAGAGGGAATAAACACTGGCACTGCATCACTATGTGCCTCTAAGAAAACTAGAGAAGTTTCAAGTAATTTTGTCTGCACCAGGAGAATGGATTTTTTTTTTTAGCTGCAGTTCTTGGGTTACGTGTTTAGTATTTTGATTACGAGTTGCAAAAATATTTCACTAATCGCAAAACAGGTGACAAGATTTTATAATGTACAATTAATCTTACTACCGACATAATGCCGGAAATTCTACGACTGTCTTTTCAAAAATGTGGTTCTTCAAATTACAAAAGTCTTAAAAGGCGAAAAATCGTGTACTCCACAAAGTAAAATATTAAAACATTTATATAAAACCATCATTTATTGGAACAAAGAAAATATTTTATGGTTGGAACAAATAAATATAAAAATAATGGATGTGGGATCATGAGGGCCACAATATACTACGATTTACAAGAGTGAGGACCTGCTGGAAACTCAAAGGGTCTGACTGACTGACTGGCCAAGAGATGCTCCCACATCCACAAATACAGACAGTGTATATACAGATGTCCTCGTTTAGTCACAGGTATGGCCTAAACTATCAGTATTTCCTCCACACGACTGGTTATGTAAATTTTGTGCTTTTTGGGAACCCTTTTCAAATGACAACCGGAAAAAGGGGGGGGGGGATAGGAGGCAGGGTTGCATTGTTTGATGATTCTAAGTTATGAGGTATGAATTAGTCTCCTTGGTTACTTTTAGTTTTGCATCGCTTATAAGGGCTCCAACATGCCTGCATACATCGGCTTTGGTCACCTAATGTCAACTCTCCATGCTATTCAATCTCTGGCAGTGTCCCTTTTCAGTCCCTTATCCCTGAAGTCTCACGCTGACTTCATCCCAGGTCTTTTTTTGGTCTGCCTCTCACAACTGTATCCTCTAATCACACCTCTCACCCTCCACACCCAACCGTCCTCCTCCATCCTCTCCATATGTCCAAACCATCTCTATCTACCCCTCCTCATCACTACACCAATACATTCAAGTCCCATCCTACCTCTCAACTCAACTGCATTGCTAACACCCCCCCCCAAGGCCTGTCATTCATGGATGCATTAGACACATCTAATCATGATCATTTCTGTATGTTTGAATCTACGAATATCCTCTTCCTTCACTGCCCGGGTCCAACCACCATACAGCATTACATTCCTTACACATGCTGCATACGAAAATCCCTTTGCATTTAGCACTGAGGGAAAGGCCTCTCAATGTCAGGAGAGGCAACCTGAACTTCCTCCAACAGCTCCTTACCCCAGCTACAGAGCTAACTCCAGCCCCACCTCCAGCACATAACATGTCTCCCAAATAACATAACTCTTCCACACACTGAAGATACTCACTAGCAAGACCAATCCTTTCCTACCCGAATCTCTGTATGCTCTCCCCAACGCACTGCACACACCAGATCAGCAATTTTGATATCTCTAATACCACTACATCTCTTAAGCACTCACTTATCAAACACTGAACAAAATGCAGTTACATCCCATACCCTTGTGGCAAACTGAATATGGTACCTCTCCCTCTACTTTGACAGTACCGCCACCAGCCCTAGATATCACTTTTGTTTAGTCATATCAACCCTCCAATCTGACCACACTGCCATCAACTGAGACACAAGGGAACTGAGATCTATTAGATTTGAAAACATACTATAACAATCAAATTCTTTAGGCAATGGGAGTTGCCCTCATGAGGTGGCACAGTCTCCATGGTTGTGGTTACTGGTCTTATCAATGTGGTACAGCAACAGACTTTACTGGGAGAGGAGACCTGCTTTCATGTGTCTCCTTGGTTACTATTTCCTCACGTGGTAGGTGACGTTACCATCATTCACTCAATATACAGTGCAACCTCAAAAATTCGTTCACTCAATATACAGTGCAACCTCAAAAATTCGAAGTCCTTGTGTTCACAGACTATTCGAACTTTTGAAAAATTTGAACTTTTGATAAAGACTCTCTGGCTATGTCTTAATGCTCATAGTTTAGAACTTATTTTGACATGTATTGTAAGGTAGTATGGGCTAACTAGCTTGCTTCAGGCATCCTATTTTCCAATTTTTATAACTACCATTTATCTCTT
Organism: Birgus latro; assembly: GCA_018397915.1. Classification (NCBI taxonomy): domain Eukaryota; kingdom Metazoa; phylum Arthropoda; class Malacostraca; order Decapoda; family Coenobitidae; genus Birgus; species Birgus latro. The sequence goes on from JAGKTI010007121.1 coordinate 5,410, forward strand.
ATCAACCAATTATCTCAAAGTAATGCTAATTATCAGTACAATATTTATTACAAACTGTGAAGCATTTTTCTTGCACAATTCTATTTCATCTTGTGTATGCCCACTTGTTCTAAAACACATTATAGTTGTATTCATATTTACCATCACTAATGTACAGGATAATTTTCCAGTCATTTATTGACAAAAGAACTACAGTACTGCACATTAATATTCACATCTTTCTGCAATCACCATCCACTCACTTGACGTAGAGCTGCCTAGTTCTTCCTTCACCTTTGTTTTTTTCTATGCCTGCCTTCCTCTTCCTATTTCCCCCAACTTTTCTGTCACTTGTTATTACTCTTCTTTCCTCCTCAGGTGGCTTTACAATGAGTGACAAGCCTAATGGTTTCCTGTGAGCCAGGAAACCATTTACAATGTTGGGTGGTAACCATATAACCAACCCACATGAGTTCTCTACATGTCAGCAAGTGGGATGGCAGAGGTGAGTGCCCCTCCCTGTAAAACATCTAAGTCAAATGGCCACCCCTTAAGAGATCATGACGTCTGACTATAGACATAACCCACCATCTCACACTGTGCAGTAATTTATCAGGTCATCAGAACCATGTGTGTAGTTGGCACTTTCTTATGCTACAGTCTGCATCATTTGTGAACTAATTTTGGGAAATAAAAATCAGATTTCATAAATAATGGTATTCGAACTTGTTTCCAACCTTTCAAGGTTCAAAGTTTTAAGGTTGCACTGTACTACTGCCAACTTCTTACCTCAACTCTATCATTGTTTCTGTCCTCAGTCCCTACTCCCTTTCATTCCTGTCACTTTTTGTTTCTCCTCTTTCCAATTCAGGTGGTTCTACACCAGGTGCCAAGCCTAATGTTTTCTGCAACCCAGGAAACCATTTACGATGCTGGGTGGTAACCATATAACCAGATAACGGGGTGATGTGGAGCCTACTATGGTGCCCATGTTAACTGGGTTGAGATGCAAATGCAGCATCCATCCAGGATCCAAACCTCCACATTATTCCCCACACCTGGCTATTGCAGGGCACTGCTAACTGCAAGAGAATTTTGGTTCACTGCATGGGATGGCCTTGCAAGGGGCTGTTGCTTGCATGTGGTTGATGGGTCTGCTTAGCCAGACAGACTAGGGTTGATCAACTAGTCCCTCAATGAACAATACATCCGTCAATTCTCTCACTATCCTTCCCAAGGATAATGGTGGACCAAAGGAGTCTCCTTGGTTACTAGCCATATATCTTATCATCCCAAAGGATAACAGATTACAAAGGGCAAATTCAGCCTGCAGACCACCATGTTCATGATCAAATAAGACTGGGGACGAAATAATTCAGCACTTCATTACTATCATATAAACCAGCTTGGCTACAAAATGAGTACACTACTTGGATTTAAAAAAGAAATGGACAAGTATTTTCTGCATATACAATTATAGTTCTTTAACTTTCCACAGCACTTCTTTGTGACCAGCAAATAAACGAGGACTTTCTGTACACACATCTACAGTTCTTTCACTTTAATTTGGCCAAGATTTATCCTTACTTCACTTAGAACCGGTACCAAAAAAAATACAGCAATGGCTCTACATCCTTTCCACAGCACTTCTTTGTGACTAGCATCACTGATTTTAATCTAACACTGTATAGCTGAACACAAAATTCAAAGATGGTAATTTCGAACCAAAGTTAACCCCTTTCCAAAGCATTTCTTCGTGACTGGCATGGTAATTTCACACTTCAGATTCAACTATCGTAATTTGAGGGTAAGTTGAACCTTCTCACAGCACTTCTTCACGACTAGCATGGAATTTTTTGGCCAAGTTAAAGCAAAAGGAGAGATGCAGTTTTAACACATTACCAATCTTCTTGGAATATACGGTATTTCCCTTGACACAGCTGGCTTCATCTTGCCATCTTGATACCATCTTCAACCGTCTTGTTAGAAGTCGACTTACCTCCTGCAAATATAGAAAGGCATTAGCTGGTTTGTTTTCATCTGACAGAACTGAACCACTCCCAAAACTGAAACACTAAGCAGTGGTTGCTGAGGCACCAGGCACCCAAGCAGTACCACAGATCACTAGACACCCAAATCCACTGGACCACCAGACACCCAAACCCTCTTCACCAGGCAGCTGAACCCACTAAAACCACCAGACACCCAAACCCTCTAGGCCATCCAGCACCTAAACACATTAACCTAATCTAAACACACCAACACATCTAACGTATTCAAACACCTGCCAACTGGATCAAGCCTAAATCAAAAGTTTAAATTCCATACCTAACAAGAAGACTATCTTCACAGACCAGCGGCAAAGCTACTGCAGCCAATTTTTAAGTTTCTCTTTGAAACTCAGAATGTGAAATTGAAATGCCTCCTTAAGGCCAAATTTGAAATCTGCTAAATATCACTGATGTAACAGCTGTCGTGTCAAAGCAACACGCAGTTTTCAAGCTATGCAACTTTGTACTTCATAAGTCATTAAAATGCCGCCTCCTTACCAAAACTGAAAATCATCTAATAGTCGCCTGATGTGTCCGTTGATGCAAGCCAACATGTTAAATCAAAATTTCAAGCTGCAAAAGTGTGTTTTTCATAAGAAAATTACTCATACCTCTCCACAACCAGATACTCAAACTCCATAAAAAAAAAAAAATGTACCACTTCTTGACCTGTCAGCTTTGCCACAGGTGAAAACACCTAATATTGGACCTGAAGCGGTGGCGTCTTCGCCGTGGGTCTACCCCCCAGAGACTGTCGAAGCAGAAGAGGACAACAGAATGGGAGCCAAACCACCGCAACCCCCCAGGCCTCTTACGGGGCCCGAAAACCTGGGAGTGGCTTTGGTCACCCGGGCAAGTACCACACCTCTCAGCACAACACATACAAAAGCACCATTTTTTCTACACCAGGAAATGACTCCCCAGTGGTCATTTCTCGACGACGACTTCTAGCCAGGGACACTGACAGCAATCCAGGACCCACCAACAAATGGACATGTCCAACATGCTCAAAACCTATCACGTCGACCTGACAGACAAAGAGTTCAGTTCAGTGCACTTCCTGCAAGAACTGGAGCCATTATACCTGCACAACACTTGCATCCAGAAAACATTACACAAACACCTGGACCTGCTCCCTATGCTCCTTCCCCCCACCAACCCTACTCCTACTTCCTCCACACCACCTCTGCCAAACCCACCCATCCTTCCCACACCATCCAATCCCCCAACCCCTCCCATTCCACCCCATCCTAATCCACCCCAACCATTACCTCCATCACAACCTTCTACCCCTTCCCCTCCACCCACATCACCACCTCCCCCCCCGTGCTGCAGCAGCCAACACACGTCGCACACACAACAAACATCCTTCAGTCACACAGATGGCATAAACACCAAAAAACACAGACTCAAACAATTCATCACATAAAACATATGCATTGCCATCCATCCATCCAATCCTATGTTGCCCCACAGAGAAGCGTAGGAGCCCGGGGCTAGGCAAGTTGGTCCTGACATTTAAGATGAGTGACCAGCCTCACTTATCCCTGAGTGGCATTCCGTGAGCAATAAAACCCCAACCACCCCTAGGATATAAACCTTCACCGGCTCAATCTGACAGGAGTGCCGTAATTACCCACTAAACCACCAGGCACCAAAATTTGGCTATATGGTTACCACCCAGCGTAGTAAATGGTTTCCTGGAGTACAGGAAACAATCTGGTTTGTCACTCAGTGTAGTCACCCACAGGCAGAAGAACAAGGAAAGAATGAAGGAAAGAAGGACAGAAGAGGGAGTGTAAAGTAACCCGCAGGCTGAAGGACAAGGAAAGAATGAAGGAAAGAAAGACAGAAGAGGACTGCAGGAAAGAAGGGTGAGGGAGAGGAAATGGCAGACACCCAAGAGCAGCACTACATCGAGTGAGTGGATGGTAAGTGCGCCCACCTACCACAAAACATACGCATTGCCATCTTACAAAAAACAAAATTACACAGAACACAAAAAACATCTACAGTTCATAATTTCACCACCATTTGACAAGACTGGGCAGACGGCGGTGGCGGTGGACTCATCACCCTGGTACACAAATCCACCAACTTTTCAGATACCAGTGCACACACAGTCACTTCCCCCTCATGACACCACAACAGACATACAATTAAAATACGCACTGGTAACAAATCACATATAACAATCGCCAACATATACATTTCCCCCCCAATCGTCCCCCACAATACCACACAATTATTCTCCGCAAATACACCACATCACTAACATTCCCAACATTATCCTGGGTGGTGATTTCAACCCCAAGGCGTCACTCTGGCATGTCAACAACCCTGACACAGACAGAGGGCTGGTACTACAATCCCAAACAGGCCATCTTTTCATACTGAATAACCTCCATCAACATACCCATATCCCACACCACACCCTCTTCCTCCCATCATCCCCAGACATCACCTTTTGCTTCCCAAACCTCACCCCCACAACATCCTGGAAAGTGGTCAAAACCCCTGGATCTGATCACCTCCCAATCATCATCACTAACAAAACCAGAATCACCCCAGCTGGCCACAGACAAACACTAATTATAAAAGAGCAAACACTAAACTGGAATAATTAAAACACCTGACCACAAAACAAACACCAACAAACTCTACAAACACTAAACAACATCACACTCTCCAACAGCAACACTACACAATCACCCTGTCATCCCAACAACAGACACCATACCTTCAAACAAACACTCTCATCAATCGAAGCACATCATTAGCAACCTTAAGCACTCATCTGCCTGTGGACCAGACAACATAAGCAACATTCACCTTAAACACCTTGGACCACAAAGCATACAAGCACTCACCAACATATCAAACTACAGCTACTCACACAACATAATACCCAGCATCTGGAAGCATGGCATTATCATCACTATCCCTAAACCCAACAAAGACCCCACGTTACCTTCCTCACACGGCCCCATCACACTCCTCTGCACCCCCTCTAAAGTCACTGAACGACTGATACTACAACTAATTACCGTACATCTCACACACCCTCTAGCCCCATCACAATTTAGCTTTAGGCCACTACACTCCACAAACACTCTTCTTACAGACCTTACTCTTACAGACCTTACACAGAGTTTTTGATGGCACGAATTCAGCTAGGCCACCACACAGAGCTCTCCTAGTCACACTAAACAACAGCAAAGCTTTTGATGCCATCCCCCACCACAACCTCACAAACAAAATATTCAACACAAACATGCACAATAACACAAAAAGATGGCTGGCAAACTACTTATCAGGCAGATGTGCACATGTAACATTTGCCGGTCAGTCTTCGAACATCAGAAATTTCATAAATGGCGTCCCCCAAGGATTTATTTTATCCTCTACACTCTTTAACCTATACAAGCACGACATACCCACACCCTACACACCAGATACACATAGCTTCCTATGCAGATGACATGACATGTACACACCAAACACAGACGCACACATCTTCCAACCTTACCTCAACACACTACACGAATGGTTCACCACAAACAGGCTGAAAATAGCCCCAGCCAAATCTATAGTGACCCTTCTCACACATTGGACAGCAGAACACTGTCACATTCCACACCTCACCAAAAACAACACTCCCCTACCACACACACGAACGCACGCACACACACAAAATCCTTGGTGTAACATACATCAATGTCATTTAAACAACACATCACAAACATTAAAAATAACACCAAGACTCAGTGCCTTGAGGTCACTTGCCCATACAACATTTGGACACAACAAAGAAACCATCATCACAGTATACAAACAATATATACGTTCAATGATGAATTATGCAAGCCCTGCTTGGGCTCCTAACCTGACTAAAACACACTACAATACTCTACAGACAATACAGAACAAGGCCCTAAAAATAATCACAGGCTGCACAGCTACTACACCCACAGACCACCTACATCAAGAAATCAAGGTCCTCAAAGTCAAGGATCACCTAGACATGAGAGGCACCCAATTCTCGCTGCAGCCTCCACAAACCCACAACATCGCAGCACATCCACACACGCCAAAGAACATCAAAACAACACCCAGCACATGATATCACACACAAATACTGTCATCTCTCCTCCCTCGCCCACCTCAGACCAGCTTCCAGAAGCATATTCATACTCAAATCACTCGCCGCTCCATTCAGTCACTTAAGACAACACACAGCTGCATGCAGGGCCTCCTGATATCCATCCTTCTGAATCCTATCTCCCTCGTGAGGACAGGGTCCATCTGGCCAGGCTAAGATATGGGCATCATCCAGCCCTCTTAAGTTACCAGAAGAGGCTGGATGACTCAGTTGCTGATGCCTGTCCAGGATATAACACAGCATCCCATACTATTAAGCACATTATGGACACAATCATCTACACCAACAACACAACATACACTCCTTGAGAGCTCTGTGGGAAAGCCCGGCCCCAGCCATGGACTTCCTTAGGGACTTGGGGCTGTTCAGCCAGACTGCCTAGGGAACAGCTACTACTACTACTACCCACTAAACCACCAGGCACCTCAACCCACTAAACCACCAGGAACCTCAACCCACTAAACCACCAGGCACCTCAACCTACTAAACCACCAGGCACCTCAACCCACTAAACCACCAGGCACCTCAACCCACCAACCTAATCTACAGTAAACACACTGACACACACCAAACCTTCAAACACCTGCCAATTGGGTCATCTAAACACAAGATCAGGAGTTTAAATTCTGTACCCCAAAAAGACCTAATATTCCAAACCACATCTAGCTGGATCACCTTAACCCACTAGATCACCAGGCATCTACAGTAAATAATAAACAATGGCAAACACACCCACTTAACGACACTGATGATGGTCAAATTACCGGTGATCTCGTACTCAAGAATAAGGTTTGTCACGACATTTTTCTTATGGAAGGCAAAAACTGTAAACCTTGCCAACACCTGAAGATAATCCACCACACTCCCTGTATGCATCTATACATGTCTATTCACTGCTCTTTACATTTCTAGATGTGTTTAAGCAAGTTAGAAGAAACGGATGTAATCCTAGAGAATACTTCAAAGCTTAGATTACATGAGAAAACTTAAGGGAAAAAAAAATCCTAACAAGGCCTGGACACTGCATTTAACCCCTAAAACACGGGTGTACGCTTATGATGTCCGAGGGTACTAGGGCCAAGAAAACTGGTGTCCCTGCCCCACCCCATCCCCTACCCTACTTACTGGGGAGGTGCTGAAGATATCCATGTGCTGGTTTTTCTGATTTAACAGGGCTGCTTGACTGCCTGATTACAGAAACTCCTTAACTACTACCCTATCCCTTGAAAGGAGGAGGATGTTCTGCAGAAGGGAAACTGATGCTTGCAATCCACCTGGTTCAAATTTCAAATAGGCCTAGAGCAAAATTCAAACAGATATTCTTTTAATTCCTTAACTCAACCTAGCACCTTTTCCTTGGTGATATGTTTGGTTTTATTCTTGCTATCATAAGGCAATATTAGAACTCTTGGAGGACCTATGGCTCTGATCAGCTCATTTTCTTAAGGAGAATCCCCCAGCACCTCAAAGATTTATTTCTGGCTTTATTCTTGCTACCACCAGGCGATTTTACATCTTTGGGAAGACCTCCAGGAGTAACTGGGTTAATAAAGGCTATGTTGTCCATTTTACAGGTATATGGTAAAGAGAATCGTCTGAATTGAATTAAAATCTAAAACCGAGTCAAGAAGCCAAAAGTACCAATGCAGCTTAGAGAATCATAATCACACGGATGACAAGGCTTTACTGTCCTAACACTGGAGTCCCTTTCACATGCAAGGATCTCAAGCTGACTTTGGTTCAACCCCTACGATCCCTTAGGGTATCTCATATGGGGTGGCCACAAACAAATCGCCACCATATCGCCCTGTCCACTGCCATTTCGCTGTCCTCCCAACTTACAGCTCCCCTCTCATATACCCCTGCTCCACCCCTCCATCTCATCCTTAGTCTCCCCCTCCTTTTCCCTCTCCCCTCCACCTCACATACATGCTCGTAGTTTGTTTCTTTCTCCATCCTCTCCACATGGCCAAACCACCTCAAAGTATTTCTTCTAACACTTTCTATCCTGAAACTTGTATTAGTTCACTATTGCCAACACCTAATGATTTTATTCAGCTTAGAGAATATTTTCTTTAGTGAAGGGGTAATAATGGCTATGTCTAACCTCCTTGTCCAAGTCTCCAAAGCTTATTAAAGGTACACAGAAAAATTAAGAATGAAACACACACACAGGGTGAAAGAGGTGAAAATTTAGAGATATGGTTGCTAGCCTTCTCATTGAACTACTAAACACAAACAGTGGGTGTTTCCATTTAGCAAGTTTGAAAATATAACATTTCAGCACTACTCTTGCAACTTTAGCTTACTAAGCTATATATCTTTCAGTACATTCTGACTTCCCTACACCTACTGAGATAAGATCTGCAACTGACTGGCAACTAGCAGAAGCTAACATGGCAAGATATAAAGAAGAATATACAAGCTGATGTAGAGTACACTCTACTAGGCCCATCAATGATTACATCAACAGACTGGCATCTAAATGAACCAGTATAACATTTTTCAAGGTACTCGCCATTTTAGTATCCAGCTGAGCTGCTCCACATATCAAAGGTGGTGGTGGTGGTGGTGGTGGTGGTGGTGGTGGTGGTGGTTGTCAATCACCGGACCTCATCTGGCATCAAGAGTCCCCCTCCTCCACCTGAGGTATAAACATACTTTAGAGCTTCTTAACTTTTTAACTACAATGATGCTGCAACCTCATGCCTGTGTAAATTTTATGATGAAAGACATATCTGAAGGCTATATCTACCCCACTCATCTCAAGAAGTCTATCAGTTAAAATTTTTGCAAGACAGGTACCAGCAAGTACCTATCCCCCACAGGGGAATAATGGACTGTAGAAGGGTAAATTCTGCCTGCAGATCACCATATTCACATTCGGATGAGCATGAGGCAGCAAAAGAGCTAAGGGCTCTAGTACATAACTTTTTCTCATTGCAAATACATAAAAATTTGTCTTGTACCCAATGCATTTATTCCTATACAGTATAACGAGTTTCCTAACAAGTTAAATTATTGCAAACAGTAAGTGAATTATCGAGAAACAAAAACTACTAATCTTCCACTATTCAAATCTCTCTACACTTAGGCTACTGATGGGAGGAGGCACAGACTACAAAGCAAGGATAGAGAAAACATAATTTAGGCAGTACCAGGCACTCATGTCTACTCTCTCTATCCACCTAAGGATGCGATGAGGCAGGATTCAAAAAGTGAGAACTAACCAACATTCCCAATGAAATGGGCTACATTAAATTTCCAATACTGCACCTACATATAGCTATTTCACCTCTGCTTTTATCCACCATGGTTAAAAGTGTTAGGCCTCAAAGTATCATTACTTTTCTCTAATATTTTTTTAATCAGTACTTAAGAGATTAATTATAAAGAGATTAATTAAAAGAAGTGCTATGGCAAAGATGTAAACGAAGGTCCTGTGATTCTGGCACTAAGGCGCATTAAATAAGCTACAGCAGGACAAAAATCTGGACCAAATTATGGCTAAAAATCCAGAACTCCATCTCATTTTAATTTCTTAAGAGAAAATTTATCTTACTAGAAAATTCGTATTACTTACCTAACTGTAGTTTGTTATTCACTTGTTAGAACTGGGCCACTTCCATAACTTTAGTAACTTATATGACTGCACAAAATATTCATGACTTTTAGTTATGGAGGTAGGAATGAGTTTCCTTGGTTACTATAAGCAGTTTGATTTCAGTGGACAGAACTAACACTCACATCATATCAATACTGATTGGCTGCATGAATGAGACTGACTAGAGTTTACAAAGTATGTGAGTGAAGCAGGGGGGGACAGGTGGAGGGGGAGACCAAGGATGAGATGGAGTGGAGATATATACTGTATATGAGAGAGACGGTGCAAGTTTGAAGAAGGGTAGACAAATGAGAGGACAGGGCAACATGGAGGTGATTTGTTTATGGCCACACTTTAGGAATTTAGGAATCTGGCAAGGAAATTTAATTAGCATTAGTTATAATGTAAGAATAAGTGTCCTTGGTCAATTCAACCTTCCACAGTTTTATACCTCCATTTTACCATAGCTCAAAATGCTTAGGTAAGCTACCAGGTTAAAACAAATGTACTACAGTACTGTACTTGTCTGAAGAGACTTCCACACACTCCTCCAAGCAGTAGAGGTCCCTCTGCTCCTTGAGCTCTCCAGGCAGTCTATCACTCCTAAGCCAGGCCATCAGGCTATCCTCTCTTGGAACCAGACTCTCTTGATACTGTACTTTGTTGACACCCACAAATACAGGGCCACCATACAAAAACCACTGAAATGATTGTAGAAATACAGTGCAAATTATTTACATTTATTGCAAACATATATAGAATAGAAATACACAGTAGATAACCAACTAGTTCTTCAAACTTGCACCTTCACCTGCCCTACAATTCATCTTATGCAGTCCATTTTATACATAGTAAACTCTCTCATATCCAGCATAAAGCTGCAAAGGGGGCGCCAGTAGTGGACGTACTGACGGGCAGCGACAGAATATCCTCCCCGGTCCCCCCTGAGGGGTGTCAAATACGCTTTAAAAACCTATACCTGCACTATATTAACTGTTGGGACAGAAAAACAACCTTATATACTCTCTCTCTCTATATATATAATACAGTATATGCATGATAAAATGCCAATGTGCTGTACAGGGGGTACGTTGTTTCACCACTGCCAACTCTATAAATCTATGAAAAACAGTTTTAAATGAGAATAAAGGATTTACAGGTTTGCTTCATCTAAAACACACACACAGGCCCTCCACGCTTTTCTGGTATGTGTTTGCACTGGCTACAGTCAACTGCCAAACTAGGGGTACCATGCAAACTGGTCCTGTGGGCGGGTAGGGATATTTTTTTCGTTATAAAAGTTCACAATATCAGACCACGACAATCTTTCTCTCTTTCTTCCCCCTCCCCCCATTATTTTTCTCCCATTTTTCGTCTTCCGCTTTCCTTCTTTCTTTACTTTTCTCTTCCCGTTACTTCTGTCTATTATTAATTTCAGAGTCTCATTCAATGGTTAAATGAGAGAGAGAGAAAGGGAGAGGGATACACTTTGCATCCCCTTATCAATGCGGGACAACATTTAAGCTGACAGGCGATTTTAGGCCTCCATGCCACTGACATAAGTCTTTCTCTCTCTCCACTGCTGGAGCTCAAGGGGGATGAAATTTCTGCCTAAATATGAGTCTGCTATGATGTTTTCCTGAAGGCTAAAAGTGATGATGTAGAGAAATCACAGCATGCTGATACCAGGTATAAATACTGTATAGTATATTTTTTCAGTACCGAAAAATACCGTACATTAACTCTGTAAAATATGTCATTTGTTTCAGTAAGAATTATGCCCAGTAAAAGAAAAAATAGGTGGAGGTGACCTTCACCCCACTCGATGTAGTGCTGCCTACTTTTTCCTTCACCTTTACCATTCTTTTTCTCTGTCTGCCCTCCTCTTCCTATTTCTCTCACATTTCATGTCACCTTTTATTACTCTTTTGCTTTTCAGGAGGCTGTACAATGAGTGACAAGACCAATGGTTTCCTGTAAACCAGGAAACCAGCTACAATGCTGGGTGGTAACCATTTAACCAAGCCATACATGTTCCTTACGTGCCAACAGGTGGGTTGGCGAAGGGTTAGTGCCCCTCCCCATAAAAAATCTAACCCAAAGACAAACGGCCACCCTTATGGGATTATGGCGTCTGGCTGTAGATGGCCAGACAGAAACGTACAAATATATTCAATTCTCAGATGACATGCTTAAAGTACAAATACATTCAGTCCCCCAATATAAAAGTCATTCCCAGTCTAAAACATTCTGCATGCATCACTCTGATTCTGTTCATATGGTAACAAAAACGGAATTAAGCCATTGTGGGCCAGAATTCCAACTGCCAGCAAATTCTGTTTGGATGATGAGACGAATCCAGCAGAATTTGATATTTGGGCCTCCCTGGATATTTTATTAAGTTCAGCCACCTGCTGTGATGAAAAATGATGCATGCCAGGTAATGCACTGCCAGATATGAGAGAGTTTACTATAACTCAGTGGCAGAACAAAATAATGCTGTTGCTAGTTATCCTTTCCACAGTACTTTATGACCATCATATTCATGGTTATCTACTATTACAACTCAAAATTCAAGATCCTGAGACAAATTATAGATCAAGTTAAAGTGATAAGCATACTGTAGCACTATCTTCTAGTAAGTTGTTGTTACAGCTAAGTATTTAAGATGGGGAGCTGTCACTTTAGACCAAATTAAAAATAAAGGAGTATTGCATTATATCATCATCGTCTGAATCTTGTAGTGTTAATCTACCAACATAATTCCATTTTCAAGACAGAGCATTCAGAAAAAAAAAGTATGGCTGCTTGGTTTGGAAGGCAGGCTAACTGTCCTTTTGCAGCTTGTTTCATGTAACTCAAAGGCAGAAAAAAAAATAACTATACACTTCAAGATTAGCATCATATTCTATTCATAATCTCTGTTAGAGCTCAGCAATAAAGATGAGAGTAATTTTAAGCTAAATCAGAGTAAAACAGGTGTAATGCCATTTAGACTATGCTTCATTATGGTCAAAGTTTCAGCAAACAATGTAGCCCCTTGATTCTAGGATTCCAGGAGCTTAAATGATGAGTGAATGAATGAATGGGAGTGTGGCTAATTTAACTAGGCAAACTTTGGTTCCTATCTCATTTTCAGGTTTTATTCCGGCTCTCTAAACCCTGCCTCATCCTGCCTTTGAGAGAGAAAGAAGGTCTGGATGATGGTGATTATTCCAGTAACACATTAGCTACGGTATATATTTTTGCTCCTATGGCTGTTTTTTTCTAACAATGGGTCATTCACAAGACCCCCAAAACAAAGATGTGGTTGCATGGATTTTGATTAGGTTTAGCTAGGAGTTGGGAATGAGACCTTGGTTACTGATACATAATGCTTTTAATCTAACTAGGCCTAAAATTGCTACCTCTCCATCTTGATTAGTACATTGCAGTGTTAGAATAATGGAATATGAGAAGTCATGAAGTGCTGTGGGATGCACGTACAGACATACCATTCTTTCTGCCAATGAGCTATATGAAATAAGCTACAAAAAAAATGAAAATATGGGCCAAGTTATTCCATAAGACCTCTCGCCAAAAATACCATCCCTTGAAAAACTTATGATCAAAATTACCCCCCAACACTTGCCCAACAAGTAACTGAAAGGGGCTGGCGATCTTTACAAAGTTGCTGCATGGAATTTGTTTGATGTCTGCTATGGAATGTCTCCTTGGTTATTAGTCAGATATACCCACCCAATCTGACACTTGGCCATCTATCTATTTCCAGACGCCATAATCCCGTAAGGGGTGGCCATTTGACTGAGTTATTTGTTTAACTGAGAGGGGCACTAACCCTCCAACAACTCACTTGTTGACACGTAGGGAGCACGCATGGTTTGGTTATACTTAGCCATCTTATTTAATAACTGAAAAAGGGCTGGGGGTCTTTACGAAAATACTGCATGAAATATTATGAGCCTTAGTTATGAGAAGAACAAGTCCTTGGTTACTTATTAAAAATTACGCACTCAATCTAACCAAGTTTGGCCATCACCTAACTGAAAACGGCCGGGGAACATTGTCAGATGAGACTATCACTATACAGTATACTACAGTATATGATTTTTTGAATTTAGCAGTGTAACTTATGCCTAAACCTTCCAGAAAAGCCTCACGCTATATAAAGTAATGCCATATGGAAGAAGCAAGCACAAAAACAATAACAGAACTGGCAAGGGTATATAGCATACTCACCGAATTAGTATCCAGTTCAGTGCCCCCACCGATAATATATAAATGCAAAATGATGACTGTGGTTACGTTAGTAGTGGTAATTCTGGCACTTGTGGTGGTGGTAGCCTCCTACAACTAAATGCCTTCATCCCGGAAAAGGTGGCTGCATATTAATTCGTCTTCTTATCATTCTCTTCTACGTCATGCTGCCCTCTCTCCAACTCACATCCCTGAAACAAAGAATACACTCATAATCCATCACACTAAAAATTCCACATATCAAAATATCCATAACATACTGAAAACCCAAATACCACAACCAAAACATGAACTCCACAAAAAACTAAACCACAAAAAAACCCTAAAACAGACCCCTGAAAATCCACACACAAACCCCCCCAAACTCCATATAGACCCCACAAAATCCACACAGAAAAAAAATCCACACAAACACCCCAGACACCACACACATACCCCCCTAAAAAAAAAAAAAATCAGACCTCCAAAATTCCACAAACACACCCCTCGAATTCCACAGCTGTTACCCTCTCATTTTCTCCTAATACTACTTTAATCATTTGAGTAAGTTTTAAAAATAGTCTGCAGCAATTGCAGTAAAACCAAAATAATAAAGAGCAGCATGGAAACAGAGAAAAAAAAACTTACCAGACAGTGCACACATCCTGCCCCCACCACAGTTCAAGCCACACTGACCGAGGCGCCGCGAAACCCGACAGTTCTCCCCCCCCTCTCTCCTTCCCCCTCCCCCCCGCAAGTTTCCTCCCTCCACTAACAAGCTCTCCATCACCTCCCTCCCTATATCCCCACCCCTCTTCTTCCTTTTCCTGCATTTCCTCCCCTTCTCCTTGTCCTTCCATCGCCTTGTCTTCCTACTTCCCTCCATCCCTTCCTCCTGCCTGAAAAGCAAGCTTCCTCCACCCTCTCCCTCCCACTTTCCCTCCTTCTCTCCACCCAGTACCCTCCTCCCATTCTTCCATTCTCTCTCTCTCTCTCTTGCTTTCCGGAACATTCAATAGTTTAGGGATACACACACACACACACAAAATGATTATGACAGGATGATGATTATGATGATGATCACACACACACACACACACACAAAATTGTCACATGATCTCAACCAGAATTACCACAAATACCACCACCATTGCCACTGCTACCCACTACCATTACCACTACCAACTACCACCCATCACCACTGTTACCACCACCAACACCCGTCGTCACCACCACCACCACCACCACCATGTCGTCACCACCACCACCACTACCACCACTACAAACAACTACCACTTTTGCCAATACCATAAACAACTATCACTTTCGCCAATACCACAAACAACCACCACTTTTGCCCCCACCACAAACAACCACCACTTTTGCCACCAACACAATCTATCACTATAACCAATCACCACTATTGCATCTACATCCAGCACTATAACCATCAACTACCACAATTACATCTACAAGCTACCAAAATTTTCCACCAAGCACCACACTGGGCGGTTCCCATTAAACCCGCCGAGTCCCATCGACGTAAGGGTACCTCGTGCAATTGCAAGGGTCATAATTTGCACAATTTACAAGTTTCATGGGTGATTTTTGGTAGGCCTATGTGGGAGACCTTCCTCTACCTGCTGTCAAGCGGGGATACTGCCTGGCCCCTCCTATCCCCCCTCCCCCCCACACACTGGGCAATTCACCTGTTAGCAGTAAACTGGCCAGTAAAAAAGGTATCGTTGCCCCACGGTCTCTCCAATGACGAAATTCACGGTGAAAGTGATTCCTGAGGTGGAGGACAAAGAAATAAAGAAGCTAGAGCAAGAAACAAACAAACAGAAGTGATGAGGTGGTAATGTCATAAAGGAAGGTGCCATATGTGGATGTGTTTGGTGACTGAACAATGCTTCTCTTGCCTATATAACTGTGTTAAAACCAATATAGTCTGTTACTACACATAAATTCGTACCAAATACATAAATAAATACGTAACTGAAAGTGGCTTGAATTAGTTAACCCTTCCATAGTTCGTTTTCTTTAGCCAGGTACCCTGAAAAAGAAGGAAAACGTAAGGTTGCATGACACCTGTATCAACAGTTTTAAGCACAGGATCGCGATTTCTCTATGAATTTTCGATGTTTCTCACCAAAAGCGAAGGTTTGAGCCAATAAAAAAAAAAAAATACCAAAAATGCTCGGGATTTTGGGGTATCGTAGGTTGGAAATCGGTCGGGACGTGACGGGTTAAGTATCGTGTCGGGTGAAGTAGAGTTTCCTACCAAACAGTTAAACACTTCTACTGCGCTTTAACATTCCTGATTTAATCAAGCGCTGGGTACGGTTCACACACACACACACACACACACATACACTTGAATTCCCTCTCTTGAACTGATAAAGGAGGAATGAATAATGAAGAATTAGCACCCAACCATAATGTGGCTACACGCTCCCAAAATTGACAACAGTAAACTTGTGTGTCTCTGTACAGTATATCACCAATCCTGTACTATCAAAACAATGCACTACTGATGCTGTAACTGTACCCCACCCACAAACAACGAGGCGGTACAGTAACTATATTAGGTTGATACAGAAATACAGTAATTATACAGCTTCCTCTTCCCCCAGCGTCCATTGTGTTTCCATCTACCAGGAATTCAGTGTCAGATGGGAGGGGAGGGGAGAGGAGGGGAGTAGAGGGGAGAGGAGGAGTGGAGAGGGGAAGGGTGGAGAGGGAAGGGTAGAGGCAGGGGTGAGAGCAACTAGATACCGGAAGAGAGACTGATGGGAAGAGGATAAACAGGACTTCAAACGATTTTCCCAGCGTCAAGAGAGGAGCCAGACTCTTATGGGGGTAAAAAACACAAATTCAAGCCTCGTCAACCCTAATGGTTTCTCCCAAATTATAAAATCAAGCGGAGAGAGGACTAGAATAATGAAAGACGTCCTAGGAGTGAAGGAATTTAGCCTCAAAAATTCGTAATGATCAGTGTTGATTCCTTTTCGAGGCTGTGGACCTGATTCAGAATTTTTGTGATGGTATTTCCAGACGATTATGTTCATCTTGGAAGGAGTGTTATAGTCCTAGGAGGATTAATCAGCCTCTTGTATCTACTAACCTGTTTTAGTGTTTTTTTTCTGTCTACCTGCGATTTCATTCTGTTCCTGACACCTTTCCCTAAGCGATTTATTTTGCTTATTACACCTTACTGTCCTCTTCCTTGTTACTTAAATGATTATCGCATTTCCCTGCATCAACAACGTACAAGGCTATTTTAACCAGCCGTATCCAAAAATAAATCGGTAAGGAAAAGGTGTTAGGGAGCTTCCTTAACTCCAGGGAAACGGGGCCAAGAATGACGTGGAGAGAAGGCGGGAGGAAGTGTGCTGGAGGAAGGAGAGGAAGACCAAGAACGAGAGGGAGATGGAAGGTGAGATAGAGATGACTAGAAATTCGTTTGCTTTTGCCACACGAGAGAGTTGATAGATTAATAGACAGAGGACATGGATAGATACAAGGATAAGGACATGGATAGATACGTGGATAAGGACATGGATAGATACAAGGATAAGGACATGGATAGATACGTGGATAAGGACATGGACAGATACAGAGATTGATAGAGAGATTAAATTGATAGGCAGATAAATAAACAGACAGATAGAAGATATGGACAGACAGCAGGAAAGATAGCATCCCTTAATATCTACGCCGTCAGTTATGCAGTAGACAGGTGCGAAATTGACAGACATGATCAATTGAGTCCACACACACACACACACTTCATTATGGCGGGCGAGTGGCAGGGTAAACACAAGGTAATGGCATGAGTGGATGGAAAATACAGGTGTCACGCCTATCGACTACACGCGGCCTATTAACCCATTGTGCCTGGTGGCGGATGGTATGTGGAATTTAAACGCAGCGTAACTTCCAGGGCCGAACAGCAGTGAAAAAAAAAAAAAATGGACACTAAAAGGAACTAGTTACGTATATACTTATTACGGAGTCACAATAAGGAAGCTTCGCCGTAACTATCCATGGTACTGAATGTCTTTGTATATGCAAATGCTGCTTTCGTGTTCAGCGCCTAAAAACTTCATACGAACGCTGACCTTTAAAAGTAATTCGTCATTCATATTTGGGGCTTGTACCTAGATGAATCCAAGGTAGCTTCTTGTGAAATATCAGCTGCATCTGAAGACAAAGGTGTCGACGAAATAAATGAACAACCGGTATATTTTACATTTGTCTCAGTAACTGGCTAACTGTAAGCTTAACTGTAACCATATTCCTTTCAGATAATGACCGGGACCACAGCTGTATTTCTGTAAAGTTACGGCTTTACAGCTTCTGTGGTTTTCTCTAAAACGTGTAAAAAAAAAAAAAAACACTGAGCAGATTTGAATTAGGTACTTTCCACTAGGCTAAATGGCAAAATATTCAGACAAAATTCTCATCAAACTTTTTTATCATAGGATATTCATTCACACAGCTGTATATCAATTAGTTTCTGAGATATTTCAGTTTCAAATGTGCATTTTTTTTTTGCACCAAAAATTAGTATATGACCTTCAAAAATACGTCTAAGTCATTTATACTGTAT
>JAGKTI010007122.1:0-22708 GCA_018397915.1 Birgus latro
GGTTATGGTACAGATTGAGCCAGCAAAGTTTATGGGAGTTCTTAAGAGTCTGGGGTGATGCCCCTCTCCATCTACCGCATGGAATTGGGCTGTCGGCTGCTTCACCGCATCTCGTCTCTTCCCTCCAACCACCCCGTCTCCACCCTCTACTGTCTGTCCACAGCCCTTCATCAGTCCCCGGCTTGGCCGCAATCAAGGTTACCCTACATCACCCGCAGTATCCAGGCCTGCCACACCCTGTCTCTCGATTTGCCCAGGCCTGCCTCAGTGGCCCCTCTCCCCCCAGTTCCCCCTTGGATGGATTTGTCTCCATATGTCTCCCCTTATTTCCTTATTTCCCAGTACCGTTTCTGAAGTCAACAGATACAGTCTTGGCACGGCATCTCTTACATAGTATGGACTCCTTCGTTTATAAGGACTCCTCAAGAATTTACACGGATGGGTCTCACTCCCCTCCGTCTTTCTTTGCCTCTGCGGCCTATTTTGAAGATCTTTCCATATGCCAAACTTGGTCGTTCAGTGGGCGATATGATGTCCTAACTGCAGAACTCAGCCGTCCTTCAGACCCTTGAGTTTGTCCGGACCTTCCTCCAGCCTCAACCGGTAGTTTTATACACTGACTCGCAGTCCTCACTTACTCTTCTCCTCTCAGATCGTCCAGTGACTCATGTCAGGATTGTCCATGCTATAATGGAGCACCTCCTCCTCCTCCTTGTAACTCCTCCCTGCCACCTCCGCCTTCAATGGATTCCCTTGCATGTTGGCATCTGTGGTAATGAAATTGCAGACGCAGCAGCAAAGCGAGCACTGACCTCCAGTACACCGGTCTATGTGACACCAGATACTGCCACATTCCCTAATCTAACACGCAGCACCAGCATGTCATACTGCAAACCTAGTGACCGCCCTACCCGCCTCCCACCTGGGGCGTTTTCGCTCCGACTCTTCTGAACACCCTTGGGCGTGCCATCCCTGTAGAGATAATTGATGTAGCCATTACTAGGTTACGGTTGGGCCACACAGGCCTCGCTAGTCACTTGTACCGTTTGGGTATGATAGAGCACCCTTGGTGCCAGTGGTGTCCTCAGGTTGAAGAAACCATTGAACACTACCTATTATGGTGCCCTAGATTCCACTCCCTTCGTATTATGCGGAATTGTTTGGCATTTGTCTCTCCACACACTCCTGGGAGGAGGTGCCGGGGACCCTCGGTTATGACAACATGTCGTGCGGTGCACGTCTGACTTTATACGAAAATATAGGCAGCTCTCCCGCATATAACATGAGACCCTAAGCAGTTTACATTGGAAGGGCATAGGGCCATTGTTTTGGCCGTGACCCTTAAACCTACAACAACAAGAGAAACCAGAAGGAACTGCTGGTTTCTTCTGTGAGTGTAGGTGAGATTAGTTTTGGCCTATTATTTAATTACTTTCACTCATAATTTATTAACTGTTTCGTATTTGACAGACCGAGGAAGCAAAGAGAGAGCAAAACTAAAGGTCGGTCTGCCCTTGATGGATGTGGATTGGTTTTCCTGTTGTATTTGAGCCAATATTATGAATTACTTCGTTTATGACAGGCCATAACTTAGTGGCCTGTCCACCACATTGTTCATCGGAACCATAGTAATATAGCTCAATGTATCACACTGTCATTTGAAACCACAGAATAGCTTATTATTACAACCTAACTTCTCACGTCATGATGTACTGCTGCCTACTTCCTTCACCTTTATCATTCTTTTTCTGTGTCTGCCTTCTTCTCTTCCTGTTTCTCCCATCTTTCCTGTCACTTTATTACTCATCTTTTCTTTCATGTGGCTTTACATTGAGTGATAAGCCCAATGGTTTCCAGTAAGCCAGGAAACTACAGTATTTACAGCCCTGGGTGGTGACCATATAACCAACCCACACATGTTCCCTATTTGGGTTGGTGGAGGGTTAGTGCCCCACTCCATAAAGCAACTAACTCAGACATACGGCCTCTCCTTATGGGATTGACATCTGGCTGTTGGGTTGGAACTACAGTATAATAATCCATTTAACCCAAGAACATTATTAACTGAATTATTATTATTATTATTAAATACTTTATTGCAGCTGCCAGCGATGTAGTCAATTTGTGCATTTGGACAGCCATGGAATTTGGGGATTTCCTTTTGTCATTCAATTTACCTTGCATTCTTCTGACTTTTATTCCCCCTGAATCATGCTAGCAGTGGAAATGAATTGTGTTGAAATATTACCTATAAAACGGTATTTATGGTAATTAGTGCAGTACAGTGGACCAAAATTGGAAAGCTCACATTAATGAATAATGAAAATTTTGACAGTTAATTGACAACATATATATGAGGGGGAAATTTGAGTTAGTAAATGTAATTTGGACATGTTGCATTCAGCCAATGATCACCAACCTGTCAAGTGCATCTTCACCTCATTAAAAAAAAAACAAGAGTATAATATGTTACTAAAAGGGCCCATACACGGCCATCCATAACAGCGCAAGCATAACCATCATTTGGTCATGTGTGTGATTGAAGTCTCACACATATGGTTAAAAAGCATTCAGTGTGGTTTGTTATTTTCTTGTCAGTCCTGATGCATGTACAGTCATGCCTGATGGCCTATGAGAATGATGGTGCTATCATAATCCTGTAAAAGATCTTGTGTGAATTTTGGTCTTGTCAGTCCTTCACCTACATTCTTGTTTTCCATTTCATCTTGAGTTTTATGGTCTCTAGAACACAGGTGTAACTCTTGTCTTAAAAAAATGGGTTGTCCAGGGGGTAGCCAAGTATAGATATGGGGTGGCCCAAGAAAAATTTGTGATATTCCCTTGGAAATTTATGGTGGCCAATGGAGTGGCAAGGCAGTTTTCATGTGTGGCCAGTGCCACCATGGCCACACCTGTGGCTTTGCCACTGTCTTAGGGCAAGAATCATTGCAAGGCATGTAGCCTCAGTACTGTACTCAACTTTACAAGGTGAAAATGAAAACCTGAACATTGCATAGTCTCATTACTGGTGTACCGGTATGGCCGAAACCAGTGATTGCACAATGACCACAACTGCTCAGTCATGACTGTGTATGAAGCCGTTAAAAGCACAAAAGTTAGGTCTGTTGGCATGAGCAGTTACATCCTAATGGGAACAACAGGTGGATTCGTACTCAAAACCCGTTTGTCCAAGTCGTTCTGGTTAGGCTAGAAGAGGTTAGGATAGGTTAAATTAAGTAAGGTTAGGTTAAGTTAGATAAGGGTACTAGAGATGAAATGACTGGTGACAGATTGACCTTAGGGCTGAACTGACTTGAAATTCAAACATGGCAAGCAAATACACTATTTGCCATGGTGTGTGTGTTTGAAACTGACTTTCATACTGTAGGTGTACACCAAATAGCTTCAGAATTATGCACTTCCATAGCTGTTTAAAGCTCTGGTACTGTATCACATTAATAAGTAGGGTATAGCTTATTGAGGGGAAAAATACAGTTGTAAATAACATTCATGACAGCTTTCCTGCATAGTGTGGTACATAACAGCCATTTATTGTACATTTTAATCTCAAGATTAAGTTAGTGTAGGCAGCAAAATTACCTTCTTAACCAAAGTGAACCAATAGAATGTGATCTGCCTGTGTAGGTCGTTACTCTGCAAAGTATAGCAGTTTGGCGATAGTTCCAAAACAACATCTCACCCATTTGTGCACTATGACACAGTTCGCACCATGAAAATTACTTCCTGAAATTTCACAGCAGCACATGTCATTAAAGTTATCTCTAACTGGCATATGGATGTGATTTAATTCACAAAACTTTCCTTATGAAGTTGCATTTTGATATGAATCTGTCACAGGATCCTGGAAAATTTATCAGCTGCCAGTCCGACATCAGGCCTGCCCACCCAGAAACTTACGGCTGTGCACTGAAAGATTAGCAAAAATTTCACTGTTGTTAGAATTACTCTTATCTGTCTCTGTCCATCTGTCTGTCTATCTATGCATGTATAAAAAAATTGCAACCCCCCAGTTTCACAGAGTCCCAGGCTCTGAGGAGTGGCAACTCCATACCAGACCAAGTCAGCTGTAGAAGAGGGAGGTAAACTGTGAAGGCAGCAGACTTCCAAGTTGGCCGGGGTAAATACATCTTGACACCACACCAGGTAGACCAGATACTGTAGAGAAGAAAAGTTAGTTGAATGTGAGATGTACAGGAGGCTTATGTTTAATGTCCCTCTTCAACTCTGCAAGGTGATTTCTTGTGCTGCAGGGATGTCTCGGTGAGCATTATTGATGTCTTGTGTAGTGTTTGTGATAAATGGGTGCACAAGAGATGTAGTTGTATTAGAGGTAGACTGCGAGATAATGATGATTTCATGTGTGCGACGTGTCGGGGAGAGCAGGTGGAGATTGTTAGGCGTGAGAGGGTTGAACTTGTAGGTGAGTCTCTTGAGTGTGTGGAGGAGTTTTGTGATTTGGGAGGCATGTTATGTACCGGAGGTGCGGCTGGAGTTAGCTCGGTTGCTAGAGTGAGAAGTGGTTGGAAGAAGTTCAGGGAGCTGTTGCCTGTCCTGACATTGACAGGACTCTCCTTACGTGCTAAGGGGTCTTTGTATGCAGCATGTGTTAGGAGTGTGATGCTGTTTGGTAGTGAGACCTGGGCAGTAAAGGAAGAGGATATTCGCAGGTTTAAACGTACAGAAATGACAATGATTAGGTGGATGTGCAGTGCGTACCTGCGTGCAAGGCCTGGGGGGGCTGGGTTTATGATAGAAGAGTTGAGGGGTAGGATGGGACTGGAGTGTATTGGTGCTGTGATGAGGAGAGGTAGGCTGAGGTGGTTTGGACATGTGGAGAGGATGGGGGATGATAATTGGGTACAGAGGGTGAGAAGTGTTAATACTGGGGGAGGGGTAGACCGAGAAAGACATGGGACAAGGTCATTAAATGTGACTTAAGGGTTAAGGGACTGAACAGGGAGGCTGCCAGAGATCGAGCAGGGTGGAGAGCCGCCATTAGGTGACCAAGGCCGACACATGCAAGCATGTTGGAGCCTTCAAAAACGAAAACGAAAACGAACGATCCTGCGTTATTAACTCATTTCCTACTCCCACTGCCCCCCCCCCCCACATCCACACCAGCAGACTGACCCCCCCCCCCTGGGGGAAGGGGGGATTCAAGAATACACCCCCAGTATCCCTGATTGTTGTATGAGGCGACAAAAAAGGTTGGTGGTGAGTTAATGCCCCACTCCGTAAAAAGAACTAACTAAAGAAGCGAATAAAGCGCCTCGGACCAAACGTTGACGACTACAGATTTTAATTAATTTCTGAATAATCCATTGCAAGCCACAAAATGGGTATAGGAAGCTGGGATTGCACTGTTAGGTGCGTCTGAACTTTCTCTTCAATATGGCAAGAAAAAAAATCGATTTTCGAAACTTCAAAAAATGTCCCCCGCGTCGGCCAGGGGTGCACGAAAAATTCCGCCTCATCGACCACGGAGGGTTAAAGTTACTCTCAAAACTCGATTACTTTCCCGGGTTCGTCTGGGAAGGAATGCATAATAATGGGAAGCTATTAAAGTCTTTTACACCTAATTTCAGCGCAAAATTTGATATATTAACCATTAACGATGAAGGCACTGACTTGACCTTAGTACATACGGAATAATCACATTACATCTTAGGAAATCTTTCATTTCAACTTCTGTACAGTTATGCTTATTACATTATCAAAATTCCCGTTTCCTTTTGAAGCCTGGCTGGGGTGAGGGTTAGGGATTACGAAGTTCCGTACAGTTTCGTTTTGTAGTACCCAGAGTCAGACACCATATTGATGACGTATGCATTGCGAGCCAAACCTTCGCGGAGGTTGGGTGATGTGCGCTGTCTCTTCGTTGGCTGTACCTTCATTTACGGTATTTCATTATACTTTAGTAGCAGAATTGACATTACTTATATCTAGAATGTCACAGTATGCAGTAATGCAGCTTAGAAATGGGACTGAGAGGCTAGAATAGATATTCCAGGTAAATAATTTCTCGACCTTGCGAGCCCTGCGTTGAGTGGAAGACGCCGACGCCATTACACGAAGAGGTGCTCCAAATGGTTGTGAAGATTTCGTAGTATCTCTTCCATAATGATTTATTCTGCAATTTGTCCTTCAGTATTCACTTTTATATTATTGATGCAAAGTGCTTTGGCATAGGACAAATGCAAGTTAAGGTGTAATAGACTAAAATCGTTAAGGAAGGTGTTATGAAGCCAAATATAATGTCGAACATTTGTGGCAGGGCCAGATTAACCTCGCTGGGTGTCTCGAGCCCACTGTCGGGGCCATCATATGAAGTTTTTAATGACAATTATATGTACGATGCCAACTGGTAATTTTCATAATTTATCCATTTATTGAGTGAAACTTATAGAACCCCCATGCATATAGGTGTATTTTTTCTCATTAAACTATAATGTAAGTAGCGGAAATGCCTAATTTTGATATGAACAGTCTTACCAGTTATCATACAAACTGGTAAACATCCTTATGTTGGACGTCCTGGTGGATTCGGCTGCAGAGTCAGTCCGCTACAAATTCTTTCTTTTCTGGTGTATCAGGCTCCACTCCACCAGCATGTGGTGCTCTGCAGAGATTGTATGCAACTTAGGGTGAGAAGTGCTTGTAAGTGTGATTGTTGTGTTGGAGTGGCTTTGGATGTGTTTGTAGTCTGTGAACCAAGTGAAATCGGCCCACGCAAGCCGACTGAGTGCAAGCTACTTTATAGTATGCGACACTGGTTCATCCCTACAAGCTAAACCAAATATGACCTGACAACCAAATCAAACAGAAATGATTCGGGGATGAATGAGTTTTGGGTCTGAAGCATCATGAAACCTAATCATGAAACTTACTCTTAAGTAACGTGTTATTTTTGCATGATTTGGGTATCGTGAATGAATTACAATAATTTTAAATGTTATTTCCACAGAATCTGGATGCCATAATTGAATTTGGAGTTATGAATGATAAGCTCGTTAACTTTTCTTCAGTTAGCCCGAGGAATCCCATCGATGTATGGGTACGTTGCAACGTTTTGTCACAGGTACACCCATCGATGTACGGGTATGTTGCGCAATTGCAAGGGTCATAATTTGCACAATTTTCAAGTTCCATGAGTGATTTTTGGTAGGCATATGTGGGAGACCTTCCTCTACCTGCTGTCAAGGGGGGATACTGCCTGGCCCCACCTAACCCCCCTCCCCCCCACACTGGGCAATTTACCTGTTAGCAGTAACCTGGCCAGTAAAGGTATGTTGCCCCATGGTCTCTCCAATGACGAAATTCACGGTGAAAGTGATTCCTGAGGTGGAGGACAAAGAAATATAGAAGCTAGAGCAAGAAACAAACAGAAGTGATGAGGTGGTAATGCCATAAAGGAAGGTGCCATATGTGGATATGTTTGGTAACTGAACAATGCTTCTGTTGCCTGTATAAATGTGTGAGAACCAATATAGTCTTGTACTACACATAAATTCGTACTGTCTATCTATCTATTGCCAGACGCCTCAATCCCACACGGGGTGGCCGGGGTGGCCACAAACAAATCACTTCCATGTTGCTCTTTCCCCCCCCCCCCATTTCACTACCCTGTTCCCAACTCACACCCCCCTCTCTCATGTACCTCTCCACTCCATCCCTCCATCTCATCCTCAGCCTCCCCCTCCCTGTCCCCCCCTCCACCTCACTCATACTCTCCTCTTCAGTCTTTCACTCTCCATCCTCTCCACATGCCCAAACCCCCTTAACGTGTTTCTCCTAACGCTTCCCATCACGTCCTCAAGCACACCACAACGCTCCTTCACTTTCTAATTTGTTAGTCTGTCTGTCCATGTGACTCCACATGCTTCTCCCAAATAACTCATTTCCACTGCTCTCACTCTTGACTTCCGTCCCTCTAACAGGGTCCAAGCTTCACTTCCATATGTTAGAGTTGGTGTCACAATAGTGTACTGTCATGTAACAACTTTTTCACTTCCATGCTCACTTCTCTGTTTCTTATCACTGCTTTCAACGAACAAGCAACCTTCCTTCCCTGCTGCACCTTTTCAAGCACTTTACCCCCCAGACTTCCATCTTTATTCATCACACTACCCGAGTACTTAAATGCACTCACATTCCCCATATCCTCTCCATCCAATCTCACTGTACATTCACTGGCTTCACTTCTCACAAAGACCATCACTTTACTCTTCCCTCCATTCACCTTTAGATTCTGTTTCTTACACACTCTCCCAAACTCATCTACCAAGCCTTGCAGCTCCCCTTCATCTTCGCTCAGCAACACAGTATCATCTGCAAACAACAGTACAGGGAGTTTCCAAACACTGCCATCTCTCACTAGGGCTACTCCAACATCCACTGCCCGACCTTGTATCTCTTTTATAACCCCATCCATGTACAGATTGAACAACCATGGTGACATGACACATCCTTGTTTCAATCCAACCTTCAAATGGAAAGATTCACTCAGTTTGCCATCCACATGCACTGCAGCCTTAGCACCCTCATACATACTCTTCACTGCCTTTAACAACTTTTCATCCACTCCATATATTCTTAATACTTTCCACAATCCTTGTCTATCCACCCTGTCATATGCTTTCTCCAAATCCATGAAGGCTGCATACAACTTCTTTCCCTTCTCTAGAAACTTCTCCACTAAATATCTAAGAATGAATATCTGGTCTACACAACCTCTTCCCTTCCTAAAACCTCCCTCTTCTTTTCCAACTAATTCCTCTGTTATTTCCCTAACTCTGTCAATAAGTATCTTACCATATACTTTTCCTATTACACTAAGAAGGCAAATGCCCCTATGATTACCACACACTTCTTTTTCCCCTTTTCATTTGTACAGAGGAATAATTATACCTGACTTCCAATCCTCCGGGACTCTACCTTCCTCCCAGGCCAATCTGCACACCTTCCACATCCATCCTATTACTATCTCTCCCCCTTGCTTCAGCATTTCACCACACACTCCATCAATTCCTGGGGCTTTCCCCATTTTAACTTTCTTCATTGCTTCCACCATTTCCATCCTACTGATTTCTTCCTCTCTTCTCACAACCCTCCGTCTCCCTGCCATTCCCCAGCCACTTGATACTTGCATTATTTTCATTACTTTCATTCTCATGTTCAACAATTCATTAAAGTGTTCTCTCCATCTGTTCACTTTTTCTCCCTTCTCCACTAGTAATCTACCATTTTCACCTTTCACACCACCACTAAATTCGTACCAAATACATAAATATGTAATTTAAAGTGGCTTGAATTAGTTAACCCTTCCATAGTTCATTTTCTTAGCCAGGTATCCTGAGAAAGGGGAAAAGGTAAGGCTGACTCATCACCTGTAGCACCATTTATAGCCTCAGGAAGGCAATTTCTCTATGAATTTTTGATGTTTCCCACCAAAAGAGAAGGTTTGAGCCAAAAAAAAAAAAAAAAATCCGAAAATGCTCGGGACTTGGGGGTATCAGAGGTCAGAAATCGGTCGGGATGTGACGGGTTAATGGTTGCTCTGAAGTTTTATTATTTTTTTGTTTACAGTGATCTGTAAATAGTGGTTTTTATCACTGCAAGATGAATATATGCTCTTCTGTTATTGTGCATTTTTCTGCACAAAAGTCCTCATTATTGTGCACTTGAGTTGGTTTCTGCCCTAGTACAGTAGTTAAACCCAGGTGGTGGAGACTGCTGCAGTGGGTATCACACGGGGACCCGTGAATATTGTGTGCAGCACAAAATGGACATCCAAACTGAGCTTGGACGTCCATTTCCTATCACACGATAGATGTCGACAGCCGCCGCCTTCTTTTTCATCAAGGTCACTCCATGCGACTGGGAGGTCACTTGTTCCAACTCCCTGGCGGACAACGTGTTTATCATCAACAACAATGGACGTGAACCAGTTAGTGACTTTTGCAATGGGTATTTTTCTAAAACAAATAAAAACAATTTGTGTAAAAAGATTATACAGTACAAACTTTACTAACGGTATTGAATTAATCACAGTATAAGATAGTGGATGACATACTGTATGGCCTCAGTACAAACTTTACTAACAGTATTGAATTAATCACGGTATAAGATAGCGGATGACACATATTGTATGGCCACAACTACGGTAAACTCTGTAGAGAAGAAGGAGACTACGGAGACATGGACAGCTACAGTGAGTGCGGATGTCCACAGAAGGGTCTGGCGGCCTTTCACCCGTGTACGTCCATGACCCACGTGCGGCAGCAAATTTGTACGTCCACGAGTCCCCGTATGATAGCCCCTTAACGCTCCACCCCTGGCCTCAGAAACTTTCCCGCAAGCCCATCTCAGGTTTCTGTACAATACATGTTTTTTCTTTATTGTGCTCTTTTCATCACTTTATATTAACCAAACCATACCTGTGAGCATTTCTGATACCATAACAGTATGTATGTATTTAGTGGGTATGAATTGTTGTCAAAGGGAAGATTTTGGCTTGCACTTGGGTTGTCTGGTATCAGTAAGGATAAATTTCAGAGGTTCTGTGCTTTTGTTATTGCACAGTTTCTTTATCATGCACCATGCTCGGTATCAGTTATGCGCGATAGCCAAGGGATCACTGCAATACAGTATATGGCCTTGGTCTGAGAGTCACAGTCAGTTCAGTGAGGTGCGGCCTTTGAATTGGTGCTTTTTCAGGGTACCCTGTCAAAAATTGAGTAGTGGAGAAAGGGGTCTTTGTGAGAGGCTAAAAGAGGTGTGGTTACTGTACAATGTTCCCAACCTCTCCCACTCATCCCCTCCCCCTGTACTGTGTGAAATCTCATTTACGAACCTTTTTCCAAACATTCTTTTCTTCCTAGGTCCCGCTCTTGCATTTCCACCATTCCCCCCCTCCCCCTCACATCTCAACACATCCACCATCTTTGCTTTCTTCCAAGTTTCTTGAGGGTAGTGGTTGGACACTCTTCACCATACCTATCCTTCTTTCAGCCATTTGTGTTATCTTCACACTCAACATATTCAGTTCATCTACTCCTCCATTATCCCTCCATCTCACTCCCTCTGAGTTGTCTCTAAAGGCACTCCATACTGCTCCTCTTAACTTTCATATCTGTCTGCATTCCTTTGTTTCTTTCATTCCTCTCTCACACAGGGACGCTCATCACAATCACATTTTGATCGCTTGTCGGGTCTGTCCTCCTTTCCCCATTGATCCACATACAGTGTTCATGTTTCATAGCATTTTCATTGACCAGCACAGTCAACAGCTGAATCACTCCCCTTTCCAGTCCATATTACACATCCCTCTGCAGTTACTACATTCAGGTTCTCTTGGTCAGTATCCTCAGCAAAGTCTATAACCAGTTGTCCATTCACATTTACTCCTTTGTCTAGGATTCCAGTATGACCATTCATATCCCATTACAATCACTTGCTCATGCCTGTGTCCAGCTACCAGTCTGCCTATCATACAGAAGTTCCTCTCTGTCCTGTCTTTCACTTACTCCTTCCACTGTCATGTAACACAGCAGAATTCTCTCAGACTTTCCTTTCACCTTGTTGTTCAGGTTCACTCCCGTTATGTCCATGCTCTTTTCAAAATCGCCTGCCTTTACCAACTCCACATCCAGAGCTACCGGTATCTCCTCACAAGGACTGCATCACCCCCACCCATTTCCCTCCAGTTGATCTGTCCTTTTCCAGTCATTCTATAATGCTCACTGCTCATTTCCATTCTCTCTCATAACTGCATCTCTGCTACATTACATCCATATCCAGTCTTTCATTTCATTACCCACATCCTCTAATTTCCCAACACTCCATCCAAGCACACTCATGCAGCCAAATCTTATACACCATCTATAATTCCTTGGGTGTTAGTATTTCCAGCTCCTTGTCTCCGCTTCCCAATTTTGACTCTTTTCATTCTTTCCATGGTGAATATCCATTCCACCAATCTTCCCCCAGATCTCTTCTTCCTCTCTTAAGTGAACCCTGTCTCCCCCAGACATGTTGCTGGTTAGCTTGGTGTCCATGTCCAGGAAGCTCACCCCTACATCACTCTCTTTCATTAGCTGTGCCTTCAAATCACAGAGCTCTGCTTGCCTGTGCTTGTTCACAGCCTTCCTTACTCTCTCATGCCGCATGGATGCACTTGCTCTTACCACTGCTACCTGCACTTTGTATTATTTTTCATCTCCTTCATACCTTGCAGGATTTCCCTTACTGACTCTTGTACACCATACTCCGTGAGGCCATTTCCCCCTCCTTGGATAATTAAAGACTTTCATCCATTTCCCCAGCACACTTCTTGGATCACCGATTACTCTTATACCCCTTCACTTTGAACATTTCTACTCCCTTTTTGAAACAGTCTCACATGCTTCAAGTTCTTTACCAGACTGTCCCCTACTATTATCCATGGCTTCCTTCCTCCAGCCTTCCCTGTGTTTGTTGGTCTCGCCCTCACCACCTCATTCATTACTCTCACTTCTTCCTGAGTATCAGTTTGGGCACTCTTTTCTTGTGTGGTATTGTACCTGTTTGCTCGCTCCTTTTCTCCTTCATCTGAAGGCACTGTCCTGACTCCTGTACCCACTTTCTCATTCCTTAAAAAAAAAAAAAAAATCACTTGTGGAGCTGTTCCGGCAACTCCTCACATCTCCTCCCTCCCTAACCCCCTATTCCAGGGTCATGTGCTTTTTCTCCAGGCACATCCTACAGATAATTTTTCTTTCTCTTACATCTTGCCTTCCCAGACCTTCGACACCCATAAATTTGGCGTTTGCCACTTCTCACATCCAGAGGAACGCTGATGCATGCAAGCATGTTGGAGCCTTTATAAACAGTTTAAATGAACAGCACTTGGCCAGCATGCCCTCTGTATCCTCCTATGAACAGCACTTGGCCAGCATGCCCTCTGTATCCTCCTCCTCCTTTTTCCCTGCAGTCCATCTCTTTGCCATCTTTCTACATATTTTGTTATCTGTCCCTAAAGATATACACAGAAGACCACCACTTAGCTGGTTTTTGCCTCTTAAGGTCCTCTTCTCCAAGATAACAAGGAAAATAGCACAGCCGCTGCCATGCATATCCTCCACCCTCTGCACGAGGTTGTGCCCCAGTTTTCTAATACATTGGGGGCCCTTCAAGGGTGGGGTTCCAGGGGTGCAGCATGGTCGGCCTAGTGTTTATCTGCCCCTGATGACCATCATTAGCTTTTGTATGATGCCAACTGCTGTAATTTTCATTGTTTATCCATTTTTTTATACACTAGTGTATTTTTAATTATAATTTTTTTTTTTTTTTTAATGGGGGCTCCTTCAAGGGCAGAGGGCCAAGACATTGCCTACTATGCCTATTGGGTGATTTGTGGTTGTCATATCTATATAAATATTTGTACAAGTTCAACCTTTTTTATTCTTTCACCTGTCAGGTCTGTCATTTCTATGAGTAATTTTGCCTTTCTCTTTCAGAGGAATTTGATTGGCAGCTGTCGATTTTTGAAGGACACCGTTCACTGTATACAGTAACAAGCAGCGGAGTTGTGGACACTGGCAGCTGGTGTTTGGTGTAAGCTTCTTCAGTCACATCAAAGGTTGGTAGTTTATATACCTTCTTGCCTGCATTCCTCCCTCCCTCCCAGCCTCATTCTCACTCTTCTCCCTCCCTCCTTGCCCGCTCCATCGCCTCCTTCCCTTCTTCACTCTCTCCTTGCCTCCTTACCTCTTGTAAAATTGTAAAGATTTTGTAAAAATAGCTCAATTGAGAGAGAGAGAATTGTGTGTGTGTGTGTGTTTTGACTGTTTGGTGATTGTTTTAGTGTGTGATGTCCTGTTTGTAGGAAGTGTATGTGAAATAATCATAGAGAAAGTAAGGGATAAATCAGAATGCCTGGTGAATGATGAACAGGGTGGTTTTAGGAGTAGCAGAGGATGTGTGGATCAGATATTTGCAATGAGACAGGTAATGGAGGAGGCTTGTGAGAATGACTAGGTATATATAGCACTGATGGATCTGGAAAAAGCATATAACAGGGTAAACAGAGAGGAAGCTTCAGTTGTGTATGGTATAAGTGATCTGTTGAGTACCTTTAGGATTTTTTTTTTTTTTTTTTTTACCTTAATGTTAGTGAAGTGCATTTAAGGGTTGGTGGACATATAAGTGAATGATTTTAAAATGAGTGTTGGTGTGAGACAAGGTTGTGTGATGTCCTCATGTCTCTTCAGTATGTATATCTAAGCTAGTTGTTCAGAATCAACATTGGTTTGAGATTGGGTTGTGTGATGTCCCCATAGCCGTTCAACATATTTAAAGATGGTGTTATGAGAGGTAAAACCACAAGTATTGGAGAGAAGGATGACATTGGTATTCAGTGGTTAAAGAATGAGTATCTCATATCTGATGTAAGCAGATGATACAATGCTTCTTGCAAATAGCAGACAGGAGCTTGGTGGACGTTGCAGTTTTGTAGATGTTTGTGTGTCATGCCTTGAAAATGAATGTAAATAAGAGTGAAGTGATGGTTGTTGAGAGAGAATGACTCCCAGTGTGTTGCTGCAGTGAATGGAGAAAGACGAATTGATGTGAGAGAAGTGCTTGGGTGCAGTGATAGAAAAGAGGTAAATGAGCAAAAGAAGTGCAAAGTAGAGTAGCACAGGGAAGGAAATTGGCTGGTGCTACAAAAGTCTTGTTGAGAAACAGAGGTTTAAGTGTGACAGCTGCGAGAGGCCTTTAAGAAGGAGTTTTAGCGAACTCTTAAGTCTGTAATATATGGGTGTGAGACTGTGGTGTTGCATGAAAGTGAAAAGCCAAGCAGTGGAGATGGAGCTGTTGAGGAAAAGTTTGTGAAGAGTGAAAATTGGATAGGATAAGGGATATTGTGTCATGGTAGGTGAAGAGTAAAGAAGTCTGTGGATGCCAGAGATGAAGTGTTCTGAGATGGTATGGGCTTGTGGAGAGTGTGAATAGAGTTGTGAAAAGGGTATATCTGAGTGTGTTTGAATGTTGGGAGAGATGTGGTAGGTTATCATCATCATCAGTAAGCCAATCACTATCATCATCATCAAGTTCTTCTAACAATTTTGACTTAATAACATGGCAAAGCTAGCATATGCAGTCACAGCTTGGTATACAATGGGGTTAGGTCAAGTGAAAACCTATTGCACTCCAGGTCCTCAGGAGGAGGTGAAGAGAGATGGGAAGAGTGAAGTGGTGAGGCCATAGGGGAGTGATGTGGTGAGGGCAGGGAAGAGTGATACGGTGAAGCCTAATGGAGAGTGTAGTGGTGGGGGCGAGGGAGAGTGTGGCGATGTGGCATGTGGGTATGCCAAGCAGCAATGAAGACGGCAGACATGACGGAGGCAGGTGATGCAGGACGTTGCAATTGCACACCATTCATTGGTGTCCTTGGCTCTTCCTCAATGCTGCTGGCGGGGAAGAAGGTGATGGTGGTCTGCTGTGTTGGCTTTTTCTTAGTTGCCAGGAGGTCCCTGTACTGTACTCCTTCAGATATTCGATGCTGTGCATTCATGCATCATTCCTCACTAGGTTTGGTTCCTTGTCCCGAATGTGTGCAGTTCCCTCGTCTGTTATTGTAAGGAACTCCTTCAGTGTCGAGAACATGAAGGTGCTAATCCTCGCCACCTTCCTGAGGCTCTGCCACCAGTTCCCTTAGCTCACTGAG
Organism: Birgus latro; assembly: GCA_018397915.1. NCBI lineage: Eukaryota > Metazoa > Arthropoda > Malacostraca > Decapoda > Coenobitidae > Birgus > Birgus latro. The sequence continues at coordinate 15,728 of JAGKTI010007122.1, forward strand.
CTCCTCTGTTGACATTTGTTCAGTGTGGCTGTTATGGACCTCCTGAACATCCTCACCGACCTCCCCAAATCCTGCCTCATGGGAAAGTTTGAGGATGTCACAACGGATGTTCTACCAGGAACCCTGTGAAGGAGTGCACACACTTTTGGCATACTTCGTGCCAGACGGTGTTTACTGTTCCTGGCTGCATCTCCCTCCACGCTGCTGTGATGTCTGTGGCATGTTTGATGTTATAATTTTTTCAGAACTGCTCCAATGTGTCACTCTCCTCAGAATCACTGGCCCTGACCACTTGCCCCATGGTGCATCGGAGGTAGTTGGCCTTGAATGGGGTGATGATGTCCTGATCCATTGGCTGGCGCAACAGTGTTGTGTTCATGGTGTCTTGGGGCATTGTCGACTAGCAGTTGGAAATGATTGGCAAGATTGCTGTGGCTGGCATAGTCACTCAGGTGGGGGACAGGTATCCCGCCGTGTAAAAGGGGCAAAGTGAGGTCAGCCATGCCTTGGAGTTACCTTCGAAAATATCCCCAAGGTTCTTCTTCTGCAGGCACTCAGGGGTTCTCCCAGTGATAAACCAGGAGTGGTTTCAGCCTCAGGTCCCCCTCTGCATTTGCACCGAGTAGGAGGGTGAGGTTATCCTTGGCTACCATAAACCCTGGCACACATCTTTCATCCTTGCTGGTGCATGTCTTCCTGGATGTCCATTTCCAGAACAGGCCCGTTGCATTAAGTTAATGGCCTGTTTTAGAGATAATCCCCCTCCTCCTCCTCCATTGCCTTCAGCTTCACAGGGAAGGCCTCAGTTGTCACATAGACTGCACGAAGAGCCTTGTGTGCATGGTTACCTGTTTAAAGCCGGCACAGGGCTTAATCTGATCAAATTGACCCAAGCTGGCCTTGAACTCCTCCATGGCCTCCATACCTTGCTTTTCCCAGAGTTCCTTCCACAGACTGAGAGCCTTATTGCAGATAAAGTGTGGGTAAGAGGTTGCTTCTCTTGGTTTGGTTCATTAACTCACAACTTCTGGACATCCATACCTTGCATATTCCTGAGTTCCTTCCACAGTTTGAGAGCTTTACTGCACTTTAAAGTGTGGTGAAGAGATTTCTTTGGTTGGTTCAGTTCATCATCCCACAGATCTTGGAGATACTCCATTTTCTTCTGGATGGGCTCGCATGATTTAGTTGATTGTTCAGCAGTCAGTGAAGGCATATTCTGCGATGGCACAGTTACAGCATATGATTTCTTTATCACCGTCGAGACTGTGGACTGGGGCAGCTTTAGGGCATCAGCGACTTTGCTTGGTCTCTGCTCCTCCTTACGGCACGTAAGTGTCTAATTTAACATCAAGAGAAAGGCTATGCCTTACCCTTTTAGCTTTGCCCTTGGCAGCATCATTAGCATTACCCTTTCCACTGGAGGTAGCACCAGACACTTTCCAGGTTATTAGTTTCACTTATTTTACACACTTAAAGTTTTCTTAACTTGCTATTGTACACAGCACTATGTAGCTTACTTTCTTTGTTACTTGGCAATGCAATGCACCCCCACACAATGCGAATTCACACGATGCAAATCACCTACAGTCCGAGGTCAACCCAGAAAATGCTTATTTTTATCGAATGCGAAATCTGCGAATTGAACTTTCCAACATGCGAACCAGCTGTATGATTCCAAGGCAAAAATGGACTTCCCGCCATTTCTACGAGTGTTGGGCTGTACAATGCGAGTCATCACATGAAGGCAGGTGGCTGGCAATGAGCCAGATTCAAAATGGCAGGCGGCTTGTCAGTCGTTCCTGAACAAACAGTTCTCCTTCATAATGCCGTGAGAACGAATGTTGTACCTCGCGTCTTGTGGTCCGTTTTAGCATCCTAGCAGTAGTCACCTGTTCATCTTGGTCTCAGCTCTCGATTTTGAAGGCTTTATTGCACCTCCATGAGACCTCAGCTGTGATAGTGACAGTAAAATGGGGAGCTCTGCCCCATGGGGCAAGAGTAAATGCCCCGAGCATTGAATACCCACCCACCACCTCCCTACTTAACAAGCCCAGAAGTCACTTAAATAAAGGTACATGGTGTTCTGTTTGTTGTTTTATTTGTGGGTCCAGCTTAAAGTACTGTTAAACAAAATATTAGCATGGTAGAGTAACCTGGAAGGGGACCCAAAGACTAAGCCCTGGGTAGGCTGCCCACCATATACCGTTTTTCCTGTAAGTTCTTTGGTTCACAGAATGCGAAATCATAGAATGCGAGGGTTTCTGCCGCCCATAAACCCGCATTGTGCACTGTACAGTATTGATAGTGTTGTGATGGCCTTATGCAAGCAAGAAGATTAGGTAACTCGGAGAACGCAAGGGAGATGATCACAGGCGCAGGACATTTGAGAGAATGGGCGAGTGAGGCAGGGTCTTCATAGGGTTGATACAGAGGTCGCTGCCAGTGCAGACCCAAGATGGGGATTATTCGCACTTAAACACTGGGCAGCCATGTTGGCTCAGACAACCAACTGTCAGCTTCTTTGCATCATCATGTCTACAAGAGATTCTCGGACGTCTGTGGCAGTTATCGTTGTAGTGAAATTGTGATAATTTTTATCATTATTTCGAAAGAGTGTAACTTCTGAATGATTGTTGTATCGATTCATCACATAACGAACTGATGTAGAACAGACAACCCTACCTCTGTCAACACCAGTATATTTAAGATTTATTGTAACTCCCCTTTCAAACCAGGCAAATACTTTTATGGTCTCGCTTAGTCAGTTAATTCTACCCTCTTAGTATGTGCCGTAACATAGTCTCAGAGAACACATACCTCCATCAGTGCCAGTAAAATTTATTATTTAATCCTGCATCCTGATATGGATCCACCTCACAATGTAATCAACTTCTTGATCAGCTGCCCACCTATCCACCAAATTTTATTGAAATCTGTCAAACAGACAACTATGTTGGTGGAGCAATTAATATGTCGTGGTGAAAGAGTGAAACTGTTCAGTAGGTTGAGGTAATTTCATAGTTTATTGTTGCTGCTGCCTGACTGTTTTGTTCAGCTTACATGAGACATGTCATAAATGAAAGCACTATTAGGCTAAGCATTCCAGTTTGGAAATCATGCCAAGTTGAGTAGATAGGTGTGTAGATAGCAGGAAGCAGGTGGAAAATGCATATGGTCGAGGGCATAAATTGTCTTCAACACTGCCTATTTGATATGACCTGTGGTATGGTAACATTGGTAAATATGTGACTCATAGGTTTATTAACCACTTATCTATCTGTTTATTTGTTGCTAACTGCCTTGAGCCCATTAGGGGTGGCCACAAACAGATTGCCTCCACATCTACCAGTCCTCTGCCATTTGGCTGCTTTACCTCCAACCCACACCTTCCTCACTTATATATCTCTCAACCCCATGCATCCATCCCATCCTTGGTCACCCCCTCCATGTCTGTAATGTTACCATATATATATACAGACTTTCTTGCATGTAACATGCTATTATGTTTTGTACTCTTACTTGGCCCAGTTTTCATCAGTTTGGAACTAAACGTAGCTCAGTGGTAGAAAAAGACAATGCTGTGGCCCTATGCCCTGCCCATAGCACTGCTTCATGACAAGCATCATATCTGAGTGTTAATCTTCTGTTACAGTGCAGCATTTAAGATGGGGAGATGGAGATTTCAGGCCAAATTAGAGTAGAATGGGTGTAGTTGAGTGATGTATGTGTAGCCAGGCATTTGAGCCTTCTGGTTATATCGGTGCCACCACATGAAGGCGTCCCTCTCCTGCATGAACAAACATAGAAGGTACCATACGTATTCTAATGAAATTTCTACTTGACCTTAGGGAATTAAGAGGAACATCCCAGCCACAGTTGGTAACAAGTACTGTATATATAGTAAATGGGAACACAAAGGAGGGCGATCATTAACAGACCTAGTGTTCCTTTCTGGGCTTTTTGTTACTGGACAGGTTCAAACTCCAGTAACAATTCTATTCATCAAAGGCAAGCATAGGAAAGCCCAAAGTGGAGGAAGTTAAGGAGATAAGACTCGATGCACATTATCGCCCCGCTCACAGTCCACTCTCACTGCACGTCATGGGTAATCCGCATTACCACTCTGTTTACTGCCTAGTCCCTCCCAGTTTTTTTTTTTTTCCCCCCACTCCATATCAAGGAGAACTCATTTCATACAAGTCCCTCTTGGCTTTCACTAATTCTGTCAACAATTCATCTGAAAGGGAGTAGTTATTGTTTATATTTCAACAGAGGCTTTACAAATTCTTATTATTGTATATACTAAGCTTATTTAATAAAAACTGTTAATCCACAACAATAATATTTTCTTTAAACTTACCTTTATCATAATCCCACATGGTTGGTTTCTTGGGGCTTATATTCACAAAAGAAAATATGTAAGGGAAGGATGGAGAGACAGCCTCCCATTTCAGTAATGACCTGGTTGAGACTGAAGTGAGACCATTGGTTAATATACTCAGTTACTCTCGCTCCGCTGACGGTCCGCTCCCTCTCCAGTCAAAATATCTTTTGGATGATCGTTGCTTGCGCGTGAGCAGAGCGAGAGCGAAACATGAGCGATAGCGTGCATGCACCCGTTGAAATACATGTAATAATAATTAACCGGAGTGAGAGTGAACCCTGAGCAGAGCAATAGCGTGTATCAGTCCTAAGTGGAGGAAAATAAGAATAGAAATACCAATAAGTGGAGTGGTGGAGGTGAGATAGTGATGTTGACAGTGGTGGAAATGCAAGGAATTTTAAATATCGTCCTGACTTGGTACCTTGTGTGTTCTGGGGATGGCTCAGTCTGCTGGTGTGGGGGTGCAGATATTTAGGCTGCCACATGAAATTATTTTAGCCCATTTACGCTAACCTAATAAAGATTTGTACCTCCTGTCAGTTCTGTTGAAGGCTGAATAATAGAGGGATGATTTGACTAGTAACCAAGGAGAGTCACTTTTACCTCATAACTAAAGCTCTTCACAAAATTTACACAATCATGACTTCATGTGCAAGTTTTGAGTGGTCCAGTTTCCTCAAATGAAAACAAAGTGACTATAATCAACTATGATATTAGTGGGGAAAAAGGAAAACACACACACACACACACACACACACACACAAACAGGGTTATGGGAAGTGGGAAATGATGCAGGGTAGACACTGGGATTACCCTTAGCATGTGAGATTCGGTAAGGGGGTTGAAGCATGTAGGGTGTCTAGCAAAATTTGTAAAATAAACTTGCGGCACTTATTTGTAAGGCCAATGTGGGGTACGATTTTTTACTTAACATTTGTTCTCCATCCTCCAAAAAAAAAAAAAAGTCAAAATCTCCGGCATCACTGAGGCCGTAATTACTTAGGACCTTATGGATCACGTAATTATGAAGAGTAATTGTGGCTCATTAATGGTTCAAAATTTGGCCCATGATTATATACTATTTATACCCAAAATTAGTCTTAACATAACCCAATATATACTTTTTATACTCAAAAGTAGCCTTAACATAACCAGATATCAAAAATGTTAATAATTAATCGAGCGACACCGTATAACAGGAGGATAAAATCGAAAAGTAAGGAGAAAACTGAAATATGTAAAGTGGAGATGATAAATGGTAGTATGTTAAGTGGAATGGTGTTGTAGTGCATATAGATCTTTCATACCCCTCTTTTGTCCCCCCCTTCCTCATATATCAGTATGTTTATCTGCTATCCTTCCATATCTTGTCTGTAGATAATGCTTTCTGTCCTACATTACACCCCCCCCCACTCTCTCTCTCTCTCTCTCTCTCTCTCTTTTTCTCTCTCTCTGTTGTCTGGTGTGGTGGTGGTAATGGTGGTAGTTGTTTTTGGTGGTGGTAATGGTGATAGTTGTTTGTGGTGGTGGTAATGGTGGTAGTTTTTTGTGGTGGTGGTAATGGTGGTGGTAGTTTGTGGTGGTGGTGGTGGTGGTGGTGATGGTAGTTTTGTGGTGGTGGTGATGGTGGTAGTTGTTTGTGGTGGTAATGGTGGTAGTTGTTTGTGGTTGTGATAATGGTGGTAGTTGTTTGTGTTAGTGATAGTGGTGGTGGCGGTAATGGTGGTAGTTGTTGGTGGTGGTAATGGTGGTAGTTGTTTTTGCTGGTGGTAATGGTAATAGTTGGTGGTGGTAGTAATGGTAATAGTTGTTGATGGTGGTGGCAGTAATGGTGGTAGTTCGTGGCTGTTATTTTAGTGGGTAATAGTGGTAATGATGGTGGTGGTTGGTGGTATTGTGGTTGAGATCATAAAGCTATTAATATTGGTGTAATCATATATCGTATAAACTGTGTGTGCGAAACAAATTTCGAAAGTTCTAGAAAACCAGATAGAGAGAATACGGGTGTGGGATGGAGGGGGAAAGGGGAGGTGGAGGGGAGGGAGGATGGAGGAGGGGGTGGAGGGAAGGGAGGAAGAAGGAGGGGGTGGAGGGAAGGGAGGAGGGATGGAGGGAAGGGAAGGGAAGGGTGAAGGGAAACGGGACATGGAGGAGAATGAAGTATGAGGGCTTTTCAGGGAAGAGAAAGACATGGAAAGCAAGAAAGCAGGGAGAGAGAAATTGAAGGAATAGAGGTGAGGAGGAGGAAGGATGGATGTGAAGGGAGGGAGGTGATGGGAAACAAGCAAGTTAGTGCGTGGTGGGGGAGGGAGAGTAACAAGTGGAGGGAGGGAGATGGGGGGAGAGAGGGGGAACTTGCCGGCCCGGCTTTGGTCAGTCTGGCTTGAACCGTGAAGGATGAAGGCTGTCAATACTTGGTAAGCTGTTTTTCTGTTTTCCTCTCTCCAGTTGCTTTTGTGATGATAGTGATTTTAGTTCGTGTTAAAAAATAATTAGTGTTTCAAAAGCCTACTTAGGGGATTGAAATTTGTTTTAGCTGAAGATGGAAGGAAAACAGTTGTGTGTGGGGAGTTTGGGGTGGTTGTGTGTGTGTG
>JAGKTI010007122.1:22797-38064 GCA_018397915.1 Birgus latro
AGAAGTCAAGAGTGAGAGCAGTGGAAATGAGTTATTTGAGAGGAGCATGTGGAGTCACATGGAGAGACAGACTAACAAATGAGGAAGTGAAGGAGCGTTGTGGTGTGGTTGAGGACGTGATAGGAAGCGTTAGGAGAAACACGTTAAGGTGGTTTAGGCATGTGGAGAGGATGGAGAGTGAAAGACTGACGAGGAGAGTGTATGTGAGTGAGGTGGAGGGGGCGAGAGGGAGGGGGAGGCCGAGGATGAGATGGAGGGATGGAGTGGAGAGGTATATGAGAGAGGCGGGTGTGAGTTGGGAGCGTGGTAGTGAAATGGCAGGGGACAGAGTGACGTGGAGGCGATTTGTTTGTGGCCACCCCGTTCGGGATTGAGGGGTCTGACAATAGATAGATAGATAGACATTTTAGTGGATACCTAACTAGAAAAGCATGTCTCCTATTTGGGGGAGCTGAAGATTCCCCCCCCTCCACCCCCCTCAGATATTGTAGCTGCCTCATGATGTTCTTAATTTAAATAGCATAAAATTCGATGAAAACCAAACTAGGAAAGCATAGTTACTATCTGGAAAGGCAGAACCCCCCCATTTATCGTAACCACCTCACGTTTTCGTTTTTGAAGGCTCCAACATGCTTGCATATGTCGGTCGTGTGTAAAGAGTAGTCATTTAACACAGTCACATAAGACGAATGAAAGGATGCCCATGATTGACCGACATAACAGGGTAAAAATGGGGGGGGGGGTAGAGTTGGTGGGAGAGCGGTGGGATAGCAGTCAGAATGGCCATGAACTACAGGTCACACGCTCACCACACTTGTTGTATGGATGGAGGGACAGAGGTCATTACCATTCCGTATCCATTGTCCACGGTGCTTCTCATGCCTTGTTGTATGGCAGTGACTGTCATAGGTGTATTGCAGTGTATGTAATGTAAGGATGTAACAAAAAACAAATCATGTACATTTTAAATGAACTAGTGAGGCATTGGCAGACACTGTATTCAAACGTATCGAGAACTCATTAGCGTCCGTTTCCACACCTAATATTGTATCAGCCAATCGGCAGCAACCCTCAGAATGTTTCTGGGCTCCTTGTGGCTGGCTTAAGTGAATGGGGTTTAATACAAATGCCTTAAATTTCAGCAGGAATTTCTAGAAAATTCAAGTATATTAGAGGTAAACAATTAACATCTTCACTGTCATTGGTAATTCTTGTACAACTTAACCTGTTTTAAATCCATCAAGCCTTGTTTAATCATCTGTACCTAACAAGACAATATGAAAATTACCTTAAGTCAGTGGGTAAAGGACAGCTGCAGCAAGGAGGAACTTGCAGTATGATTCATGCTTGTTTGGGAAGGATTTCCTAAAGAGAACAGTTTCCAGATAACTAACATTGTTGTTTCCATCTACCGTATGTTGGTATACCCACCCAAACATCCCTCCTTTTCCATTCGATATGCTGGGTATGTGCTCATCACAGGGTCAACAAAATGAAGGGAATGGTTCACTGATTCATGTTCATACCCCTGGTTTGACAGGTGACGGTTGGATGACCAGCAGTTTGTGATTATTTTGGTACTTGGTAGGACATTCTGCCTAATTACTCCTAGTGGTGTGGTTTCACTTTGATCCTTCACTGGGACAAAGAAAAGGTTCTTCATCTCTATACACCTCCAATAACCTATTGTCCTGCTGTTCTTTGCCCACGATTATACTTCCTTCTATCTAATTTTGCCTCATCTATTTCCACATCAAAAACCTTCTCCACCTGTGGGATCTTTCCTTGATTCACAGCAATAAGCACACACTTCACAGCAAACTAAACCAGTTGATCACAGTTTTTGCATTCGAGCCAGTCTGTCTGCTCACACATATATGCCTTGATGGAATACACCAAAAATAGTTTAGTTTTTGAAGGCTCCAACATGCTTGCATGTGTCGGCCTTGGTCACCTAATTGTGACTCTCCATGCTGCTCGATCTTTGGCAGCCTCCCTGTTCAATCCCTTAACCTTGAGGTCACACATAATGACCTCGTCCCATGTCTATCTCGGTGTACCCCTCCTCCAATATTAACACTTCTCACCCTCTGCACCCAATTATCAACCCTTATCCTCTCCACATGTCCAAACCACCTCAGCCTACATCTCCTCATCACAACACCAATACACTCCAGTCCCATCCTCTCTCTCAACTCTTCCATCGTAAACCCAGGCCCCCCAGGCCTTGCACGCAGGGACGCACTGCACATCCACCTAATCACGTCATTTCTGTACGTTTAAGCCTGCGAATATCCTCTTCCTTCACTGCCCAAGTCTCACTACCATACAGTATCACACTCCTAACACATGCTGCATACAAAGACCCCTTAGCACATAAGGAGAGTCCTCTCAATGGCAGGAGAGGCAACAGCTCCCTGAACTTCTTTCAACCACTTCTCACCCTAGCAACCGAGCTAACTCCAGCCCCACCTCCGGCACATAACATGTCTCTCAAATAACAAAACTCTTCCACACACTCAAGAGACTCACCTGCAAGTTCAATCCTTTCATGCCTAACACACTCCACCTGCTCTTCCCGGTGCTGCACACATAAAATCAGCATTATCTCAGTCTACCTCTAATACCACTACATCTCTTGTGCACCCATTTATCACAAACACTGCACAAGATGGAATTACTTCCCACACCCATGTGGCAAACTGCACATGGCCACTCTCCCTCTCCTCTGATTGTACCGCCACCAACCCTAGATATCGTCGCTTTTGTTTTATCTGCATTTACCCTTAAGCCCTTGTGCCCCATACCATCTCTCCACTTCTTAAATCTTTCCTCCACCTCTTTTTCATTCTCTGCGATCACCAAATCATCAGCATACACATGTCCCATGGGACTCCATCTCTGAAGTCACGTGAGAGGGCTTCAAGCACCATGATAAACAACAAGGGACTCAAAACTGACCCCTGATGCACACCAACATTCACGGAAAATGCATCACTCAAAACTCCATTCACTCTTACCTGGGTGCGAGCACCCACGTATATGGCCATAACCACCCTAACTAGCCACTCTTCCAACCGTAGCTTTCTCATTGCCCACTTCACCACCTCTCTTGGGACTCTGTCAAAGGCCTTTTCAAATCAAAAACAAAATACAATTCCCTTTTCTTTGCAGTATATTTTTCCTGAAGCTGTCGAACAATGAATATGGCATCAGTGGTCCCCCTGCCTGGCATAAACCCAAACTGCATCTCTTCAATGTTCACTCTTTCTCTAATTATACCTTCTAGAACTCTCTCCATTACTTTCATTATATGATCTAAAAGCTTTATACCTCTGTAATTTCCCCTTTCCAGGGCATCACCCTTCCCTTTGTACACATTTACAACTACACTCTTCAGCCAATCATCTGGAACAACACACTCATCATATTTATCAGGTCAGTGACTGACCTCACCCCAGTATCTCCTGAGGCCTTCAACTTTTCAGCAGTCAACCCAGACACACCTGCCGCCTTCCCCACCCACATCCTGCCTATTGCCTGACTCACAGTAGCAGTGCCATCAAACAAACACTGGATCTGCTGGCTCCAAACCTTCCCTCTCCCAGTCAAACTCCTCATTCAACAATCGGCTATAATGCCTTCTCCATGCATCTTTAATATCCCCACTGTTCACCACTAGCCTTCCTTCATCATTCTTCACCCACTGCTCTCCTACAATGTCCCGATTATCCCTCTTCACCTGATTTGCCACCCTAAAAATCTTATTTCTCCTTTCCCCTTGATTTAGATTATCAAGTAAAAGTCTGTGACTCAGACTTCGCCCTGTATACCTCTCTTCTAACCTTACGCTTGGCAGCCAAGTACTCCTCCCTGTTACCACCCTTCTTGCATTCCCGGAAAAGCCTTCTTTTCTCCTTAACTGTGGCTTCTACACCCTCATCCCACCACCAAGTTACTTTATGTCTTGGTGGGCCTCTTGTCCAACCGCATATTGCATCGGTAACTCTCAAGAGGTTGTTCTTAAGGGCTCTATACTGTTCATTAACGCCTCTATCTACAGCTCCCTGTTCAGCCACCACTCTCCTCATCTCACTATAAAAGGCATCCCTTACTGATTGGTTTCCCAGCTTCCATATTTTCCTCCTAGGTAGTAGTGTTCATGAGTTCCGATACACATGTGGGGGTGTTGTCGGTTATATTGCTCACAGTTTTTGGAATATGGAATTTTTTCGCTTGCTGCCTGATACACTGATGATAATTTGACCAGGTAGGAAGTGAAATAGTTCAGCATCCTACTAGCGGTGGACACAGCAGTAGACAACATGACTGCATGTGTATCGGGACACATGAACGCAACTGTACATATGTCCTCCTTCTCACCACTCGTACTTTAAATACCATGTCACAAATCAATACTGTAGTTTGTGCTGCTGCTGCACACACACTTCTCGCTTCCTATAACTTGAACATCCCTCACTAACCTATCAACCCTCCTGACCAGAAAATAATCTATCTGACTGCTATTTCCCCCGGACTCGTACGTAATCAAACGACTCATTCTTTTTCTAAAATATGTGTTGCACACAATCATGTCCGTAGCCTCCCCAAACTCGAGTATTCTTTCCCTTTCCACATTCCTCACACCATATGCACATCCCCCATGGACCCCTTCATAATCCTGAGCTGCTTCACCCACATGACCATTTAAATCCCCTCGCAGAACCACTACACCAAAATATACCAAAAATATAAAGCAGAATTTCTTTTAAATCCCAGCTTTTCTCAGTGTGTTTCTGATTTGCAGTTTTCCTGAATCTGCACCTTCGTATGACACTTGTACCTGTGTCCTTGCTGCAGTATCTTGTCACACCTGAGGTACAGGGTGTTCTTTAAAGAAAGTGCACTTTGGCATTTGCATCAGTTTGTTGTATTCAGTCTGTCTATCTGTAGCCAGATGCCATAATCCCATTAGGGGTGGCTGTTTGTCAAGTTACAGTTTGTACAGTATACAGTTGTTTTACAGGGAGGGGCACTAACCCTCTGCCAACCCACTTGTTGACATGTGATCACCCAAGGTTGGTTATATGGTTACCACCCAGCTTTGTAAATGGTTTCCTGGCTTACAGGAAACCATTAGGCTTGTCACTAAATGCAGAGCCACCTGAAAAGGAAAGAAGGGTAAGAAAAAGTGATAGGAAAGATGGGAGAAATAGGAAGAGAGGAGGGTACACAGAAAATGGTGGAGGAGGAAGTAGGCAGCACTACATCAGTTGAGTGAATGATGGATGATGGCTTTGCACAAGACAGCAGCTGCTGCTTATCATCACAAGTAAAACCTGATTCAGTCAGTAAGATGACGCTCTGGGTACGCCATTTGGAAAATGTGCCAAAACCAATCCGTACGTTAAGATCATCTGGTAGTAATCACACGACAGTCCAGAGGCACAGGTCAAGGTGGGTGTGATCATAAACCAGATATTTACGAACTTAAATGAGACATCCAGACCAAAAAATATTTTAAAATAAAGGACAGGAAATTAATGTACTAAAACTACAGGATCAAAGTAAAACACAACAAAAATCAAAACCCCTTTTATGAGCATTAATATATTTTAGAGCCCACGACATAGTCATCTGTAAAAAATAAATAATTATGCCAGTACTTCATTCCAATAGGAAATTTAGAAATCCTGCATAACTCTCATAAATTGAGGTACTGTAGTTTGCCAAGTTGAATGAGCCACACTCCCATTCATTCACCATTCGAGCCCCTAGAATCTGGAAATCAAGGGGCAACAATGTTTTCCGAGCCATTGACCATGATGAAGCATAGTCTAAATGACATTTCATCTCTATTTTTAACCAGGCCTAAAATTCTCATCTTCAGTGCTGGCTGTAACAAGAGCTTGACACTAGAATATGATGCTGGTCATGATGTGCTGTGGAAAGGATGTAGTTGTAGTGTTCTCTAAAATTAAGCTACATGAAATAAGCTGCAAAAAGACAAATTTAGGTCAGGGTAAAGTACAAGAATTTGTATAAAATCCAATCTTTTCAGACCAAGTAGCCATGCGCTTTTCTTGAAGATGACCTACTATTCCTTGTCTTGAAAATGGAGTTGTAAGGATAGATTAACACAAGAATATGATGTTATACTCTTTTCACTTTAATTTGGCTTAAAAGTGACAGCTCTGTCTTGACTAAGCAGATTAATGTACTGTAATCTTAGCTTGGGCTAAAATTGTGTTCTCAGCACAAGAATGCATAGTTGTAACAATAGATGAATAAGTCATAAATGCTAGAATGATACAAGTCTTGAAGTGTTGTGGGAAAATTACTAGTGATAGAATCTCTTTTGCCATTAAACAGAAATATTGGAAAAGTACAATTCTGGACAAATTTAGGGTGAAATTAGTAGTTTATTTCTACTGTGTAGTAGTAGTAGTTGTAGTTGTTCCCTAGGTAGTCTGGCCAAACAGCCCCGAGTCCCTAAGGAAGGCCATGGCAGAGACCGGGCTTTCCCACAGAGCTCTCAAGGAGTGTATGTTGTGTTGTTGGCGTAGGTGATGTGTGCAATGCAGTCTTCCATGATGTGCTTAATAGTATGGGGTGCTGTGTTACATCCTGGACAGGCATCAGTGACGGAGTCATCCAGCCTCTTCTGATAACTCAAGAGGGCTGGATGATGCCCACATCTCGGCCTTCCCAGGTGGACCCTGTCCTCACGGGGGAGATAGGATTCAGAAGGATGGATATCAGGAGGCCGTGCATGCAGCTGTGTGTTGTCTTTGAGTTACTGAATGGAATGGCGAGTGATTTGAGTATGAATATCCTTCTGGAAGCTGGTCTGAGGCAGGCAGGGGATAAGAGATGATAGTATTTGTGAATAATATTGTGTGCTGGGTGTTGTTTTGATGTTCCTTGGTGTGTGTGGATGTGCTGCCTTGTAGTGTAGTGGATGTTGTGGGTTCATGGAGGCTGCAGTGAGAGTTATGATGCCTCTCATGTCTAGATAATTCTTGACTTTGAGGTCTTTGGTTTCTTGGTGTAGGTGGTCTGTAGGTGTAGTAGCTGTGCCGCCTATGATTATTTTTAAGGCCTTGTTTTGTATGGTCTGCAGAGTGTTGTAGTGTGTTAGTGAGGTTAGGAGCCCAAGCAGGGCTTGCATAATTCATCACTGAACGTTTATATTGTTTGTATACTGTGGTGGTGGTGGTTTCTTTGTTGTGTCGAAATGTTGTATGGGCAAGTGACTTCAAGGCATTGAGACTAGGTGTTAATTTTTCTACTGTGTAATTTAAACTGTTGTATTTGCAGTATATTATGACTTTTTATAGTAGTCTATATTTTATGTATTTTTACATTGCAGTGGTGGCCCGGGCTCACGTGAACTGGAATTAATATCCGAAGCGAGATGATCAGTGTGGAACGGCTGGAGTAGTGGGAGTGAGGCAACATGGAGTGGGAGAAGAGGCCTGGACTGCAGAGAGCAGTGATGGAAGAGGAATGTATAGACACAAGTGAAGAAGTCTGTTCAGATAAGTATTATTACTACAGCACATTTGTCTGACCTGACAGATCTCCAACCCCTTTCAGCTCAGTTGATGGCCAGATATAGTCAAATTGGAAGGTTTAAAATAACAAAGAAACAATTCCTGTGTCATAACTGACCCAAATCTAACATCTTGCAACCATGATTTAGTCCAGTTCAGTTTGGTGAATAAGAGTCAGTAATGAATTATCCATTAAGCTTTCTGAGGTTGAAATTTAACAAAATTTTCACCTTCATAAAGATTTTCATATTTTTTAAGCTTAAGCATACCTTTATGTGCAGGCGATAAAGTACTGATGCACACTGATAGTGACACCACACAGCTGCCATTCCAAAGCCCATGATTCTACCTCATGTCAATAAACTTGGTGTTGAAGGATGCCATACATGTAGCTTATTTGAGATGTCCAAGTCATTACTGTAATCTTATGCACTTTTATGAGATGTTAATTACCTTAGTGTCATTATTGGGACCCTACCAGCATAGTACTTTTATGCTGACTGCATCCATACCATAGCACTTTGTGATGCAGTGAAACCTTAGTGTTAGTTGTTAATAGCTTTGCTATACCTGCTGTATGTTATCAGAGATAAACAGATAAATAGTGGTAGTGTAGTAGTTGAGTAACCCGTCTGTCTGGCTGAGCAGACCCATAGGCTGGAGGCAAGCAATTGCTTCTGCAGGACCATCCGATGTAGTGAAATATGTTCCCTTGTGGTGGACAGTGCCTTAAAACAGTGAGGCATGAGAAAGTGTGTAAAAGTGTGGTTCCTGGATAGATGCCTCATTTGTCTTTCCACCCAGTCTGTGGGCACCATGGTAGGCTTCATTTACCTGGTTATTTTGTTATATGGTTACCATCGAGCATTGCAAATGGCTTAGGTTACAGGAGACCATTATGCTTGTCACTCAGATGTAGAACCACCTGAAGTGGAGAGATTAATGATAAAAACTAAAAGGATGGGAGAAGGAAGAGATAAGCAAGCAGTAAAAGAATAATAAAGGTGAAGGAAAAGATAGGCAGCACTTGAGTAGGCAGATAATGGACACCACTAACTGCCATGGGGGAGAGGTAAAGTAAGATACAGCAGCTGTCAGTAAATGCAGTACTAGAAAAACTACTTGTGTGTGGCCCAGTTCACTGGGCAGGTTGTGTAATACTTTTTTTTTTCCCACCCCATCTTTAGTGGAAAAAAGGTCAGTGATTAAAACTAAATATCACTAGGTGTTTTGTACTGTTTGCATTAAGATAGTGTATAGGAATAGCTGCAGTGTTGATTGGAATTTCATGTGATGTAGCTCTGCCAGTTTAATACAGGTCTGGGTTTGCATATTGAAAATAATTGTTTTGTACTTATGTTCGTAGACTCATCTGAATGTGAACCCAGAGGACTGCAGGCAGAAGTTTCCTGTCTCCTGCAGTCCACCATCCTCCTTTAGGGGGACAGGTTAGGTAATTTTATGCTTTATGAAAGAATTCTGTTGACTTACCTGGAAGGGTTAGATGTAGCCTTCATTTACACTCTTTTGTATACTGGAGATTTAAGTTTGAATTAAGTAGTCAGGAGGTAGGAAAAGTCTATTGTTGTGTTTAGGTTAACAAGAGAACTAAAGCATGTTTTGTCTAAGGAGAATTGAAAGGTGGCCAGGGGGGGAGGGGGGGATGTAAATTTGGTCACCTTTGCTGAGATATAGGTGGTTATACTTCCACGTCCACCACAACTACATTTGTTCCTGGGGGGAAACACTGAGCTAGATGCTACAATGGTGAGTAACTTTTAAAATGTTATATTGTACCAGACACCTTCCATGTAGAGATTTATTCCAAACTTGGCCTAGATTTTTTCCTTGTGCAGTCAATTTTAACTCATTGGCAGAATAACAGTCCATGGCCCTTCATACTTGCCTAGCATCATATTCCTATTGTATAGTTCATATCCCTTATAAAGGCTCCAATGTGCTTTCATGCTTCAGTCGTGGTCACCAAATGGCGGCTTTCCACCCTGCTCAATATCTGGCAGCCTCTCTATTTTGTTCCTTATTCTCTGAGGTCACACACACTCATCCCAGGTCTGTTTCAGTCCGCCTCGTGCAGCACTACCCCTGTTGTTCAAACTGCTCACCTTCTGCACCCAGTTGTCATCCTCAGCATGACCAAACCATCTCGATCTACCCCTCGTCATCACAGCAATACATTATAGTCCCATCCTTCATCTCAGCCTTTCAGTCGCAGTCCTAGCCCCCCCAGGCCTCTCATTCAGGGTTGCACTACACATCCATCTAATTGTTATTTGCTAATACTTTGTATAAAGTAGGAGATGGCAATTTTAGGCTGAATTATAGTGAAAATAATATTCCTCCAGACTGTTGTAAAGACATACTTCCATAGTTTAATTAGTAGTAACTCAAGGCTTGTCTGAATGTGAACTCTTGGACTGCAGGCTAAATTTGTCCTTCAGAAGTTCACCATCCTCCTTTTGGGGGTTAGGCAATGGGATTGAAGACTCAATGTAACCCCTTCAGATGCAGTGTCTCTCCTAAACTGCACTAAAGGTTTTGAAACTGTAGATTAACAATGAAATTTGATGCTAGTCATGAAGTGCAGTGCAAAGGGTATTGAACACTAGCAATATCTTGCTCTTGCTCTGAACTGTGTGATTTAAGTTGTAAAAGAGCAAATGTATATTATACATTTTTTACTTTGCCAGAAACTGCTCTCTCCATTGTAAATTATGAGTTGTATCCATAGATTAATACTTGTCCTATAATTTGATGTCATGAAGTGTTATGCAAAGGATGTAGAGCAGCAGCATTGCTTTTTCTACCTCTGAGCTGCGTGAAATAAGCTGTGAAGCAACAAAAATCGGGGCCAAGTTAGTAAAAACCATATTGAAATAGCCGTAACAGTAGATTAATTAAAAAATATTACGAGTCATGAAGAATTTAATGCAAAAAATGTATATTGGAGCTTAGTCTGCAGTTTAATGGGATTTTTCTGTCATATTGTCATACTTTTCAATTAAATTAGCCTAAAATTATCAATCTTGAAGGCTCAGAAGTGAGACAGGTGGACTGTAGGCTTAAGTTGCCCCTCTTATGTAGTCTAATCCTCCCTTCAATGGATAGGGAAGTTGCAGAATGTATCTGGAATCAGGGCAGTTGTTCAGGCCAGTTATATCAGGGCTGCCACATGGAGTTTTTTCAGCATCATTTCAAGTAGGGTCATAAGAAAAATAAACGTGGATCCATTAGCGTCTTTCTCTACTTGTGACTCAACTTGTTTCCGTTTACTTGTGACTGTGCACGATTCCGTATGCCTGAATAAGCCTATTTCATTATGCCTGAGAGTTAAATGTGGTGTCCAGGCATCTTTCAGTGAATGGATTTTACCCAATTTCATTTTAAAAAAAAGTAGGCTTATTTTATTTAATCTGAATTCCATTATAGTATTTTTTATTTAATATTTAAGGACTAATTATGGATCTATAGATGTATTAGTATTTTTTAATTATTGCCTTGTTAAAAAAGTGTCAAGACAGACCTAATGCTAAAGTACGAGACCCACCTGTAATTTGGCAGTTTCTGCTAATTAAAAAGTTGAGGAAAAAATTGAAACATAGTTCAATAGGTAAAAAAAATTGTGGATAGGTTTGAAAGTTCCTTGACATCTTGGTCATGTGGGTAGAATGAAAAACGAGATTGCCTTGAGTGAGGTGGAGGGGATGGGGAGACAGAGTATGTGGTGGGATGGGGTGGAGAGGTGTGTGTGTGTAGTGCAGGTTGGAGCAGGGGCAGCCTGTTGGTGGGATGTGACGTGAAGGCAATGTGTGATTGTCATATCCAGATCAAAGGAAAAGAACTCCAGCTGGACATGGATTTGAATAAGATTAGTTTATTTTAGCTACTGCCCATTCAGTGCCTTGTGGTCTAGTGGGTTAAAGTGCCTTGGCTGGATGAGGTGTGGAATGCCAGGTGTGTTTTAGTGGCTTTGTGCAGGTTTTATTTTTGTGGCCAGGTTGTCTGGAGGGTTTAGGTGCTCAGCTGGGTAGGGGTTTGGAATTTGCTTGGTCTTTTTTAGCTCGTTTTAAGTGCCTGGTGGTGTAGTGGATTGAGATACTCCAACTGGCTCCAGTTTGGAATACATTAGGTGTGTTTTAGCTGCTGTTAGATGCTTGAGTGATGTATGAAGTGTGTGTGTGGAATGTTAGGAGTGGTTTAGGTGCCTTGTCAAGTGGGTCAAGGTGCTTAAGACTAGATGTCAGTTTGAATGGTACGAGTGCTTCAGCTGGGGTATTATTTAGATGCTTGGTGGACAAGTGGGTTGAGGTGCTGCAGCCAGATGTGTTTTGAAATGTTGGTTGTGTGTGTGTACTTTTGGTGGTCATGTGTTTAGGTGCTCAAGTTGCCGGATGATTTGGTACACTGGATTTGGGTGCCTGGTGGTCTATTGTAGATTCTCAAATTTAGAATCATGTGGTACTGTAAAAATCTAACCGAATTTAAGTCCTCCAAATGTAAATAGACAACAGAGAAAAATAAATTGATGCTAAGGGTGATAGGTGACAGTACCAAAAAATAAAGGCTTTTCTGTACTCTTTCTCCTTTGACCATGTCAACAGTCCAAACAATATTATAACTTACCATATCCAGTACCTCCCATACAGTACATTACCAAATGAATAATTTTTGCCATTGGATTATTGACAGCATAATCAGGAAGTCATGTTGTGGCGTCGATCACCAATTCATGGTAATTCATATCATTGCCACTTGTAATTTTTTAGTTATCGTGCATTTTCTTGTATTTTAGCTCTTGTTACCGTGCATAGATTCAGTGAAACATGGGCTAGGTAATTTATTTTTTTATTCATGCCCTCTTGAAGGCAGTCGTTATCCACTAGGTTAGGATCATTCATTGTGGTTCATGTACTGTGCCACTTCAGTACATTGTCCTAAGTGAACAAATGCACAGATTGTACATAGCTGGTACCTGCACAACTGCCCACTCAGTCTTTATTACACTTTCTTGGTTGTTGCCATAAATTACTCTTTCCGAGTTATGTTGCCTGAAAATGCCATGTGTAATACTCGATGATGCTGTTCATGTTTTGCCATGGGCTGGATTGGGACTGACAAGTCTGAATTTCTAACTGAAAGGATACACAAAATGCACCCAGCTGTTACCTGCACATCCACTCCTCTATATTTTACTCACTTTTAATGCTAGTTTTTTATAATGTGCTAACTATTCACGTGTTTTTGTGGGACTAGACCTTCTGTGCTTGCATCCTTGACCCACATGAGACTGTTTCCTTGACCTTATGAACAGCTGACACAATACATGCCGTGTTGTATTTAATATCGTGATTATTAATTTTGAATGGTGAGATTTGCATAAATACTAATACCATACGAGTGTAACTTGAATCGGTTCCTAACTTTTATATTGTACATCAGAATCATAACAAGGTCCATTTGAAGTAATTACCAAGTTCATTTTGTCATATGATCTTTTATGACTACCCGCGTTTATACTTTATTTTTTTTATAAATATAAATAGGCAGACTATTTAGGGAGAGAGCAAGCAGCCCTAGATGCGTTTCAAATCGAAAACTCTAGATTTGAGAGTTTGTGGTAGGAAAGTGTGACTTGGTAGATGTTTGATGTGCCATTGAAAATCTACTTGATCAAATTTAAGTATCCTAAATTTTATAATCTACTGTATTGGGTCTGGTGAGTCTGGGTGCCAGGTGGTCTGGTGGGTCTGGGTGCCAGGTGGTCTGGTGGGTCTGGGTGCCCGGTGGTCTAGTGGGTCTGGGTGCCCAGTGGTCTAGTGGGTTCCTCATGCCCCAACGACCACAACACAGTATTTTCAGTTTTGTGAGTGGTTCAGTTCCATCAGATAACAGACTACCCTGTGTTTTTTTGTATTTGCAGGTGGTGAGTTGACTCATGACAAGATGGTTGAAGATCGTGTCAAGGGCTGAATCAACCCATCTTTGTAGAGGACACTGCCTTACCGTCCAAGAAAATTGGTAATGTGTTAAAACTGCACATCAACCCATCTTTGTAGAGGACACTGCCTTACCGTCCAAGAAAATTGGTAATGTGTTAAAACTGCACTTCTGTTTTTGCCTTAACTTAGCCTGAAATTATCATCTTTCAATCTTAAATACCTAGATTGGACAGTAGATTAAAATAAGTGATGTTAGTCACTAAGAAGTGCTGTGGGAATGGATTAGAGCTGTTGCTTTCTTTGCAGTATAATAAAGCGCTAAAGGATAACTCTTGACCAAGTTAAGGTGAAAACTGTAGTTGTATATACAGGAAGTCCTCATTTATTTTTTCTTCAATAGTTTGCTGAAGTAGGTTGTCCCAAGGCTTATCTGCACATGAACATGGACTGCAGGCTAAGTTAGCCTTCTGTAGTCCACCATTATCTGTTGGGAGGATAGAGAGGTACAGTCAGCTCCTGGAGGCTTGTTACCCTCTGCCATCCCTCTCTCACTCGTGGCAATAGTGCACTACTCATGGGTAGGATGTAAACTGGCAGAGATTTTTCTCCAATATTTTGATGCAGAAAATCGCTATATGAACATGCAGTTAATGATCCACAGTGGATATAATGTGGAATATCTGAGGGTATGTGATGTTACTTGCAGTAATAGTGACTCTTCCAATTATGCAGGTAATGTATCGTTGAATTGTTCCATGGAAATTGAAATAAAACCCATGTTAAAAGGAATATTGGTATGATGAAATTGAATTTTTTTCCCCAAGTCTCCCTTTTGGCACTGAAATTTTGTTTGATCCCATCTACCCCAGATTATACAATATTATTTATTGTTGTAAATATACAGCCTCTAGGAACATTACTTGGCATAAACAAGTGTTCGAGCATACAGCGGTAAATAAGTGGTGATCACTTAACATGATGGTGTGGAGCGATGCATGGGTGTCAGGGAGGGGTATATCACTCACCCTTTATAATAAAACATTCTTTAGTGCCTGTAGTTCCTTTTGTGGAAAATAATATTTTCATAAACATGCATGCAGACAATGCCAAGGTGATGGCACCAGGCGCCCACTTTTGTGTTTATGTAATTTACGTAGCTGTTCACCTGTTTTCGGTTCGGCTCGCATCCATCTACCTGTCTCACTGTCACATTTAAGATATAATATTCCTCGTGTCTGTAGCCATGTGTGAGGAATATAATAAAATGATTGCATAAATATGCATGCACACGCTTAGAACCCGACTATGTTGACACATCATTGGGGGAGACTTTGTATTGTTTACACTTTTGGGGGTGGGGTGGGGCTAGGGGGGTTGGCATTTCAGGGATATTCCCATGCAAGCAAAATTCTTTCCTGCGTAACAGGACTCAGGGTAGGGTTTATCTCTCTGCGTGAATGGTAAAAAATTGCAAATGGAATCCAGATGAGTGGCTGTACTACCTTTGAAGAAAGTGGTGGTGGGGTGGAAGAAGGACAATGGAAGGGGTGAGGGGAGGGAGGGAAGGTGAATGGAGGTGGTGGTGAAGCACCAAGCCAGCATAAGTGGGAGACAAAAGGAGGGAGGGCAAGGGAATGAAGCCGTTAGATGTTTCAACTTATGGGTAATAGTGACTGTTGGAACTAGACAACCACGCTCACCGGCTTTACGACGTGAACTGCCAAGGCTCCCAGTAGCAAACCACAGGAACCCTC